>JAYMFT010199832.1:0-11695 GCA_038088735.1 Panulirus argus
ATCAAAGTTTGGGGATTCAAGGTCCTTGAGGCGAGCAACAGGTGTGTTTATGCTAGAATAAGCACAAACACCACTTTCACTTATACTCTAATTGATTTGTTATAGAAATGTGAGATTACTAAGTCCATAACATTAGAATTTAGAATTATAACAATCTGTCTGTGAGGTGACATTAGTCTGTCAAGGGTTATTTATGCAGGGTACTCAGTGTGTTCTAGGGTGTTTGCAGGTGATGGTGTAAGGTTCAGGAAAAATGGGATTGCAGGTTCATTTTCAGATAGCATCTCATGTTCTGCCCGGTTACTAGTAAAACTGGCCAGAGGCAAAGGTTTGTCTTTGACTTGTTTGGATGGACACTCTGATTAGCTGGAGGAGGAACTGTTAGGCAATAAGCATCAGTTGCACTCTGTCTTCTTATGGTGAAAAGCATGCCAATGATGTATCTGGTACCTCTGCTAACAAAAAGTAAAAGGGACTAGGCCATTATCTTAAAAACCAAAGTAGAGTTTGATTGTGTTTTAGTGTTGGAGAGAAATGACTTTTACATCCAAAAAGCCATGCAGGTGTCGCACAACAGTTATCCAAATCATGACATCACCCTAGGTCATGCAAGGCCTCACAGACCTGCCAACAGAGCAGATTTATATAGGTGCACATCACCCAGATCATGCAAGGCCACACACATTTGCTTACAAAGTAGATTTATGTAGCCTTGCATTATCTGGTAAAAGAAGAACTTGTTGCTTCTCTCAAGATTTGGGTTGTAGTCATATGCCATCTGCATTGCCTTTTAGATGTAGTAGTTGATTCTTTGTGAAGCCTACATAATGAAATGAAGCTTTTTTTTTTTTTTTTTTTTCCCCACTAATTTCTGTTTTCCTAGCAGAAGTACCAGATGCTTCACTAGTATGTTTTTCTCCATAAGAAAAGATATAATGCAACAATAATTAATTAAAAAAGTGGTTAAACAATAATAGTAAAGTACAGCACTTGGCTTGGTGTAAAGGGAGACTGACACTTGGAGAGCATATGAGTGACTAATGGGCCCTGCCATCTGTCAATACAAAGGAAATTTTTATGAGCATCTGTAACCTTTTGAGGCCTTTTTGTTAACTTACATAGAAATGGGATATATTAAAGCTTCTCTTGTGTATAAATCACTGACTCATTGGGGCTGCCTTCGTTACTCCCTTGTTTTCCTCTTTTTGTTCTCCCTCTGCAGTTTGTTCTGCAAGCATGAGATACATTTCCCAGAAATATTTCAGCTAAGACACAGCCAGCTTCATATCAGGTAAGGAAGCAGCTTAAGCTAACCATATGCAAAGACTCTGTGGAACTTGCAGTCATTGCTTATCTTCTTAGGTCCTCTTTTGGCCAATCAGCAACTACCACCAAGCTGATGTCTCTAACCTACACAATTGCTCCTACTGGAGCACTGCCACATAGTCAGTCAAATCCTTTTGCTCTTCTCTTCCATCATTTCTCATCCATGTATACCTGTGTATCATCTTGTGATACAAAAAAGGTGTTTGCAAGGAGTTAATCCCTCTAAGCACATACATCCACAAGATAACTTCCATTTTCATTTACTCTAGGCACCCCCCCATCTGCCATCTATCTTGCCAATTTCATCACATCCCACTTTCACATTCTTGTTACTCATTACAACCACCTTTCTTTCCATCACAAAACCATTTTTATAGTCATTCAGATTTCTCCAGAAATGTTTCACTTCATCCTTACTTTGCACTGTCTTCATAATCACAGGCACCTATAGACATACCCATGCATACTTCACAATTCCAGTCTTTCCTTCCACCCATACTATTCTTGATCCATTCCATCCATGCTCTGTAACACCCTCCCATCTCTTGGTGACAGCAGAACTGCACATCCTTTCCTTCTTCCCTGATAATTTTCATTCATGCCCTTCCATTCCCTCCCATAACTTACATTCATCGTTTCCATTTTCACTCCATACACCCTACCCAAGGATATGGGTTTCCCCAATCCCCTGCACATCCATACTCTTACTTTTAGATTTCTCCGCAAGCTTCCTCCTTTTACTTTGCCAGTCATCCCATGTGCATTTAGTGCCATGAACCTCAGTCACTCGTCCCTTTTACTCCCCAGCATAACTGGTAGACTCCAGTGTGGCTTCTTAGCCTTTTGTGCACTACTCCTACCAGGCTGCTAAGAGAGGGCAACTCTAGCATAGTGTTGCACAGGGGCAGCAGGGCTCCCAAATTGTCCAGAAAAGTAAAACCCCAGCACACCTCATGCCCCTGGAAAAAAGAAAATTGCCCTGGTGGAGTTGGGCAGTGCCTCCCGCTTCTGTTCCACCCCTAAGGGTGTAATAATAAGGTCACCACGAGAAGACGTGGTGAGACTTGGATACTCCAGAAAGCTAGAGTATCCCCTTAAGGCACTGAAATTCAAAACTTTTCCCATTTCTGAGCTTGTACTGTAGCAGCAGCACCCCCTAAACTCATTGGTTATGATACTGCCACTGCACAAAGGCCATCCCAGCCCTATACATTACATTAAGTTCATTGCATTCATTCATAATAGGTGACCTAGCAATCCAAAATTAATATGAAGGTACCTCAGGATAAAACCAGGATCCAAGGATGCCAGAATGCAGCCTTAAAAGCCACCATTCAAAGTGCATAGTTACTATAAGTACCTCAGGATCAAAGACTGAATCCAAGGGTACCAGAGCCTGGTCTTAAAGGCTAGCAGCCACCTTTTAAGGTTCAGAGTTATTATAGCTTTATGTAGTACCTAGGGGCACCAAATTTTGTTTGCAGCATACCTCAGAATCTAAGCAAGGTTTTAACTGCTGCATGTTGGACTTAAGGCAGTTTTGAGGTCAGTAAACTTCTCTGAAGACCATCCCACCCTTATAGATTAAACTTCATTCACTGCATTCACTCAAAATTGGAAACCTCAGAGAATAACGAATCAGAGGCAAGATCCAAGGGAACCAGAACCTTGCCTTAAATGCCAACAAAAGCCACTTTTCAGGGTTAGACATTCAAACTGCCATCCCTCAGCATTTCACATCCAACAGGATCTTTGCATGTCAGTCAGTTGCATAGTACAGTAATGCACATATCCCCCAAGTCCCACTCACCCATGCATACTTATGTATGCACTTTTTAAAGCTCAGCGCTGTATTGTCAGTCATAGCTCTGGTTTTAATACATCATACAGGACAGCTAAAGAATGGATGTGTGCAAAAGAGGCCATTATTTGTTTCCTTTTGAAGTTACTTTGACAAGGCAGGGGATGCAGTTGGGTAAAAAAAAGTCCCATCCACCATTTCTCTTTCAGCAAAAACAACTTTACAAACTCTTCCCCATTTTTATATATCTCAGGAATTGTATGTACTCTGAGTTACCACATCATTGACTTGCACTCACTCAGCTCTTCTCAAAAAGCACTCTTATTTTTATTCTCTCATATCCAGTTGCATAAGCACTGACAGCCACTTACCTCTCATAGTTTACTCTCATTGTATCCCTTATCAATCATGCACTCACTTCTTTACTTCCATTAACACAGTCCTATAGCTCCTGCATTAGAAGTGCCACCCACTTTTGCTCTTTTACTACTAAGGACTTTACGAACCTTTCTCCTCCCTACCCCTTAAACTTGGTTTCACTTAGAACCAGAACATCCACGCTTTTTACATGAAATATAATGCCTATCATTCCCTTTTGTTCTTTCTGGAAACAACCATGCATATTAGAATACCCCAGCCTGAGCTTTTGGGATCTAATCCTTGCTTGGCTTTTTTTCTTTCTTTTTTGAGTTATTTTTAGAGTCATAATGCAAGAGGGAAGAGTTTTAAAGCCCCCACTTTTGCCTGTTAGTTGTGTTGCAGCACACAGAATCATTGTTCAACAAAATTTGAATTTTTTTTTTTTTGTCTCATGAACTAAAATAAATGGACCTTACATTGAATTCGAATATGTTTTTAGAATTTTTCTGTCAGGCATGGTTTTTAAGTGACAAAGCAATTAGATTTTACACTAAGTTTATATTTCTCATTCATAAATAAGGCTGGTATTGTACTTAAAAACTTACCTCTAAATTGTAGAAGTGGATGATTTTTGGCTGTATTTGGCCTCAGGAACATCCCTTCTTAGTATCCTGCAGTAATCTGCCAACATAGAGGGGCTCCACTTTCCTTGGTTCTGCTTTTCCATGTCCAAGATGTCTTGGTGAAATCTTTCGCCAGGCTCGTCACTGACTGCCCCAAGATTTTCTGGGAAAAGTCTAAATGCAAGTCCAAAAATTGGATTTTTAGAATCATATTGCATCACAGAGCTTTATCTGAAGACAGTATATCTTTTACTACATCACAGTAGTTTTCTCATCTGTGATGCCCCAATAAATCTTTGCAAACTGTCTTAAATGACAGCCATGCTGTTTTATCAACTTCATTTAGCTCTTCATCGAACTTTTCATCTCAAAGCAGTTCCCTGATCTGTGGTCCTACAAAAATACCCCCTTGATTTTTGCATCACTGATTCTGGGGAAATTATTCCTCAAATATGTGAATCTGTAGCCAGTTTTATCCATACCTTTGACGAAGTTCTTCATCAACCCGAGCATACCTATGACAAAGATTTTATCAACCCGAGCTTGATGTGCAAAGGAAGCAGACAAATATTCTCAGGATCAACAAGAATAGGATTGATGACATTCTTCTTCCATAGAGTCAGTGGTGTTCATTTTGGCAACACTTTCTTTACATGATGATTTTTCTTGTCCTGTCTGTCCCACTCACAGAGGAAACAACAGAACTTTGTGTAACCAAGTTGCATTCCAAATAAAAGTGCCACAACCTTTAGGTTACCACATACAACAAAAATGGGAGGCCTAGCTTTTATCCTGGTCACCCACATAGCAATCAAAGTAATGCTCATAGCATTTTTTTAATGAGTGGGGTGAAAGAACTTTTTTGTGATATGAATGTCAATCCACTGGAGATGTAGCAGAAAGAATTTGGACTATTTACACATTTTCTCAGCATTATGATGGTGGATGGGGTATCAGCACAACACTTGAATTCACAAAAGCACAGTCTGTCAACAGAGTGGAAAAGACACTGTTTACACACTGAGTTTAGCTTGCAGCTGACAGAGAAGTGCTACTGAGGAGTGGGCACTATTTGAATGTCCCAACATGTCCAGTCGTGTTTCTGCAGGCCCCCGGTGACTCATTTATCTAGGCTTGTGCTTTCAAAAAGAAGTTATTGCACTTCACAAACATTGAAAATAACTGTTTGTTAAACTTTTTTTTTTTTTCAAATGCTCCGTAGAGCACTGGTACATATATACTGTACGTAATTTATCTGTGAGTATGCTGGAACAAAAAAGCTGTGGGTGATAGAGAAATTATAAAAATGTATTTGGATTCCCATGGGATAAAATCCTTGTTGACCAGTGTTATGGGTGGAATTTTCTTTTTTTTCCCCAAGTTGGTATTAATGAACTGTATATTCTCAGAGTTTTCTTGAACAGTTCCTGTCTATCTATCTATCTATCTAGCTCTGTATCTTTGATGCCTGCTCCCACCTGGAACTCCCTCAAGGGGGTGGCCATGACAATAGTCTCCATAACTAGTGAAATCCAGTGTAACTTCTAAGCCTTTAATGCCTTACCCTTAACAGGCCACTGGCAGAGGGTAACTCTAGTGCAGTGGTTGTAGAGGCTTCTACCTAATGCTCCTGCCTAATGTTCCTACCTACTACTTCTATCTAATGTTTATATCTAATGCTCCTGCCAAAATGTTCCTAATTACTGCTTTTATCTATAGCTCCAATGATTTTGCCAAAAGACAGGGTTAGTGCATAGTACTCAATGCAGGAAAATCTAGAGTTAAGGAGAATGAGCTTTGTGAGTTGAGTGTTGTCAGATATTATGCATGACAAAAAGAGATTGTATGTGTGTGGACAGAATACCAGTAGTTCACGTGTGGGTGAGGCAGAAAGAAAAGACAGCTACCTGCTGCCTGGGTCACAGGAGTGCATCTTGAAAATCACTAAAGTGCTGGATCACTATGCAGCCATCACTAACCTTCCCAATACCCAGAAGGGTAGTACTAGTAATATACTTACCTGGTCGCTGGCTACCTATTTGAATAATTCCTGCAAATGGTAAAGCTGTAACCATGAAGTCACCTCTGATATCATTGTCAGTGGATGGGAGTACAGTGTTGTTGAAGACTTTTCCACCCCAAAGGAGCCCAGCTTACCCAGTTTTTCCTTGGAGTGCAGATGGAAATGTGCAAATGCCCTAAAAAGGTTTCCTGGGTTATCATAACTAAATAAGACACTTTTGGAATTATTATTTTCTATGATATGAACAACATTATAGACACTGAATACCAAAATGAGACAATGCTGTACATTCCTGTCTTATTACAATTTCAATTTTAGATTTCTGTCTATCTTTCTATATCTCTGATGCCCATTCCCTTTGGGAACTCCCTTAACAGGACTGCCATGGCAAAAGAGTCTCCATACCTGGTAAACTCCAGTGCTGCTTCTTTGCCTTAGTGCCTCACTCTAAACAGGCCATGGCAGAGGACAACTCTAGTTCAGTGTTTTCAGATGCTTGTACCTAATGTTCCCACCACTGCTTCTACATAATGCCCCACCAACTGCTTCAACCTAATGCCCCCACCTGTTCTTCCTACCTACTTCTACCTAATGTTTCTACCTAGTGCTTCATTCTAATGTTCCTACCTGTTACTTCTGTCTGTTGCTCCTACCATTTTGCCAGAAGGCAGGGCTAGTGCATAGAGCTCACAGCAGGAAAATCTCATATCAAAGAATGAGTTGTGCTAGTTAAGTGTTTTCAAGTATAATGTGCGACAAGGAGAGATTGTATGTTTGTGGACATAATGCCAGCAGTCCTTGTATGGGTGAGGCATAAAGTGAAGACAGCTATCTAGGTCAGTGGAGTTGCAATTTGACAGCTACTGAAGTGCTGGCTCAACATGCAGTCATCAGTAACCCTATTAATACCTTGACCCTACCAACACCCAGGCGGGTAGTATCAATAATATATGTCCCTGGTTGGTGGCTGACTAGCAACTACTGCTCTTCTGTCACTAAAAGGTTTTCATTGCTTCAATCAGCTTCCTTTACTCCTTATGCTGTGCTGTATTCCAGTCCCTTCTTTTCACCATCATATGATGTTGTCAGGCTTATAGATGCTGTAAATAATCTCTTGATTATCAAGTAACTCCTTGAAAGGTGCCTCTTTTTTGTGGAGGCCAGGGTCCCTGAGAGGAATTTTATCAGAGGATGCAAAGTTTCTTTCAGATCCCCATCCTTACTCCATTAGTCATCTTGTTTTTATCCATTACTGTTTTATGCCAAGAGCTGTAAGGCCAAAAAGGGTATGGAAGATGAGAGAGGGGTGGAATGGAACATTCTGTTGATTTTCTGCATTTTCTGAGATCCCAGGAAATTCCTGGGCCTGGGTACAATGTACCCCCTGCAACCCACTCTCAGGGGCCCTGGTGGAAGCTAAAGCTGCATGAAGAATTCTTTAGCAGAATGCTGCTAGGTTGTCAGCACCTTATGGGGTTGAATGTAGTAACTTATGAACATTTTTAAGAAAAATCTGCTTTCTCTTTCCTTCTTTGAATTTAGAAAAAGGTAGCATGATATAAATAGACTTGTAGATTGATTGATAGGTTAGGGGAGAGGGAATTCTACCTCAGTTGCTTGCATGTCATAGAAATCGACTAAAGGGTGCAGAAGCAGAGGGCTATAAATCCCCCCTTCTTGTATTCTGATTTCTAAAAGAGGGAACAGAAGAAGGAGCCATGCAGGGAGTGCTCATCCTCCTCTAACACTCAGGCTAGGTTGTCTAAATGTGTGTGAATATAACCAAAATGAAAAAAGAGGAGAGATAGGTAGTGTGTTTGAGGAAAGAAACCTTAGGTAGAAGTAGAGGGTAGGAGTATTAAACAGAAGTAGTCATTAGGAACATTAGGTATGAACCTATGCAAACACTACAGTAGACTCTCCCGCTCTCAGTGACCTGTTAAGGGTGAGGTACTAAAGGCTAAGAAGTGGCACTGGAGTTCTTGAGTTATGGAGACTCTTGCTGTGGCTACCCCTTTGAGGGAGTTCCAATTGGAACAGGCATTAGAGATATGGATGGATAGATAGAAAGAAACTTGGATGTTCTGGCTCTGAGTGAAACAAAGCTTATAGGTAAAGGGGAAGAATGGTTTGGAAATTTCTTAGAATTAAATTCAGGGGCTGGTGAGAGGACAAGAACTAAGGAAGGAGTAGCACTACTGCTGAGGCAGGAGTTGTGAGAGTGTGTGATAGAGTGTAAGGAAGTAAATTCTAGATTGATGTGGGTAAAAATGAAAGTGAATGGTGAGAGATAGGTAATTATTTGTGCCTGTGTACCTGGCCATGAGAAAAAAGATCATGAGAGGCAAGTGTTTTGGGAGCAGATGAGTGAGTGTGTCAGCAGTTTTAATGAGAGACTGGATAATAGAGATGGGTGATACAGATGTGAAGGTGAGTAATGTGGCAGTTGAGGGTATGATTAGGGTGCATGGGGTATTCAGTGTTATGAATGGAAATGGTGAACAGCTTGTGGAGTTGTGTGAAAAAAAGACTCGTGATTAGGAGTACCTGGTTTAAAAGAGAGACATACACATGTATACGTATATGAGTAGGAGAGATCGTCAACAAGCATTATTAGATTGTATATCAATTGATAGGCATGTAAAAGAGAGACTTTTGGATGTACACATGCTGAGAAGGGCATCTAGTGGGATGTCTGATCACTAACTTGTGGAGGTGAGGTTGAGGATTTGTAGAGGTTTTTGGAAAAAAGGAAACAATGTTGTTGAGAAAAGAGTGGTGAGAGCAAGTGAGCTTGGAAAAGAGACGGGTGAAGAAATACCTGGAGAGTTTAGATGTAGAATGGCAAAAGGTGAATGTAGATGAAAGAAGGGGAGTGGGTGACGAATGTGCAACAGATGCATGTGACAAGTGAAAGGTGGGAGGTGGGGAGATTAGAAAGGGTAGTGAGTGGTGGGATGAAGAAGTAAAGTTTCTAGTGAGAGAGAAAAGAAAGGCATTCATGCAGTACTTACAGGGAAGGAGTGAATTATTGGGGTATGTATAATTGAAAGTTGCAGGAGGTCAATAGGAAGGTGCTGGGGTTGAAAAAGAGGGCAAATAAGAATTAGGATAAGCAAGAATCAGTAAACTGTAGGGAGAATAAGATGTTTTGGTAGGAGGAAAATAAAGTGCTACAAACAAGTGAACAAATGCGAACTTCAGTGAAGGGGTCAAAAGGTGAAGTGATAATAGGTAGTGATGAAGTGAGGAGGAGATGGTGTGAGTATTTTGAATGATTGTTGTCTGTGTTTGATGATACTTTGGCAGATATAGAATGTTTGGGCCGGAGTGGTATGCAAAGTGAGAGAGTTATGGACATTGGTTTGGTGAAGAGGGAAGAGATGGTGGAAGCCTTAAAGAAGAAAAAATGTTGCAAGACGAGTGGAATGGATAGTATTGCATTTGAATTTATAAAGAAAGGGGTAGGGGGACTGTGTTGTTGACAGGTTGGTAAGGATTTTCTGCGTTCGTATATATCATGGTTAGGTGCCTGAGGATTGGTGGAATACATGTATAGTGCCATTTTATAGAGGCAAAGGGGATAAAGTGAATGTTCAACCTACAGAGCTATAAGTTTAATGAGTTTACCTGGTAAGTTGTATGGAAGGGTATTGACTAAGAGGGTGGAAGCATGCACAAAGCATCAGGTTAGAGAGGAGCATGTGGTAACGGAAGTGGTAGAGGTTGTGTGGATCAAGTGTTTACTTTAAGGAATGTGTGTGAGAAATTTTTAGAGAAGCAGATGGATTTGTATGAGGCATTTATGGATGTGGAGAAAGCATATGATAGGGTTGATCGTGATGCCTTATGGAAGGTCTTAAGATTATATGGTGTAGGGGAAAGCTGTTGGGAGCAGTGACAAGTTTTTATCATAGATATAAGGCATATGCACAAGCAGGAAAAAAAGGAGAGTGAATGCTTCCAAGCGAAGATTGGCCTGTGGCACGGGTGTATGATGTCACTATAGTCATTCAGTTTGTATATGGATGGAGTGGTGAAGGAGGTATATGTGAAAGTCTTGGAGAGAGGGGCAAGTATGCAGTCTGTGGGAGATGAGAGAGCCTGGGAAGTGAGTTGGTCGTTGTTTACTGATGAAACAGTGCTGGTGGTGGATTCCAGTGAGAAACTGCAGAAGTTGGTGACTGAGTTTGGAAGTGTGAAAGGAGGAAGTTGAGAGTAAATGTGAATAAAAGCAAGGTTATTAGGTTTAGCAGGGTTGAGGGACAGGTTAGTTGGGGTGTGAGTGTGAATGGAGAGAACTTGTTAGCAGTGAAGTGTTTTAGATAACTGGGAGTGGAGATGGCAGCGAATGGAACCATAGAAGTGGAAGTGAGTCATAGAGTGGGTGAGGGGGCAAAGGTTCTGGGAGCACTGAAGAATGTGTGGAAAGAGCAAACGTTTTCTTGGAGGGCAAAAATGGGTATCCTTGAAGGAATAGTAGTCCCAACAATATTATATGGATGGAAGGGATGGGCTATAGACAAGGGTGTGTGGAGAAAGCTGGATTTGTTGGAAATGGAATGTTTGAGGACAATATATGGTGTGAGGTCGTTAGATCGAGTAAGTAATGAAAGGGTAAGAGAGATATGTGTTAATGAAAAGAGTATGGTTAAGAGGATGTGTTGAAATAGTTTGGACATATGGAGAGAATCGGTGAGGAAAGGTTGACAAAAAGGATGTATGTATCAGAAGTGGTATGAACAAGGAGAGTAAGGGGACCAAATTAGTGATGGAAGGATGGAGTGAAAGAGATTTTGAGCAGTCAGGTTTTGAACATGCAGGAGGGTGAAAGGCATGCATGGGATAGAGTAAATTGGAATGATGTGGTATACTGGGGTCGATGTGTTGTTAGTGGGCTGCACCAGGGCATGTGAAACATCTGGGGTAAACCATGGAAAGGTCTGTGGGGCCTGGTCGTGCATAGGGGGCTATGGTTTCAGTGCATTACACATGACAACTGTAGATTAGATGTGTGTGGATGCAACCTGTTTTTGTCTGTTCCTGGGGCTACTTCACTAATGTGGGAAATGGTCATCAAGTATGAAAAAATAATAATTGATTGGAAATATTTTGTTTTCTATATCTCTGACACCCGTTCACTCTGGGAACTCTCATCAAGGGGGTGGCCATGGGAAAAGTCTCCATTTATCCCTGTCCTTACTTGTCTCTCTCGCATACCCCATTCGACAAATCCTTCCACCATTTCTCTCCTTTCAGTATTCTTCCACTATATATGCCCATGTCATAGGTGGTCATCCTCTTACACCAACCCCTGTGCAGTAATTGTACTGTCATAAACTCTCCTTGTAAGCTCCCAGTTTTGCATTTTTTCCACACTTTTTTTCCTTTTATTATGTTGAAGGCTCCAGTCACGGACAGAAGTCCACATCAAGGCCAGGCCTTAATTGAAATATAGAGAGAATTGAGAAAGGAGGGAAAATAAGACAGGAAAAGTATTTACGAATTTTTGAGAAAGTGAAAAACCTGTCTCTTGAAATGAGCCAGGTCATAGTTATTGGG
>JAYMFT010199843.1:0-11695 GCA_038088735.1 Panulirus argus
TATGTGTGTGTGTGTGTGTGTGTGTGTGTGTGTGTGTGTGTGTGTGTGTGTGTGTGTGTGTGTGTGTGTATTATCCTCTATTTCTAAGGTACAATGTTTGTAAACGTTTCTGTTGAAGTAGTTATGGATATTAGGTTAATGGAGAGAGGCTGAAGTGGCAATTGGGAGGGTAACGTAAGAATGAATTCAAAACGAGAATAGTAAAGCTAAAATTTAACAGAAGCCACACACTAGTGTCCACACGTCCTCAGGATCCTGTGGTGTGTGGGGAAGTCTACGTTCCCTGGCTTGCAGACTCACGTCTCTAAGGGGCCATCTTCACCCTTCGGTTTCTCACCTGTGGCGTCCCACAGGTCTCGGCAAGGGATTGGGGTCCTCTGCGCTTCGTCATTCTTTGAACAATAGCTACTTGGATGCACCTGATCGATGACTGAAGTACCTAGACGATTCTACCATTAGTTTGACTGAACCATAGCTAAACACCTTAGCCTCTTTCCACCGCTGCCCCACCCACTTCTCTCTCTCTCTCACTGTGCCCTAGCCCAGTCCAGGTTCCTCAGTCCTCCAGAGTCTTCTCAGTGTCACTCTGGACGCTAAACGAAGATGGAAGGAACAACACGTGAGTCCCGTCAGCAGATCCCTCATCCACCGTGTGTACATAATTCGAAAAGACTTGAGAGCTCCATCCGCCTAAGAGCAAGATTATCTAGGCATATTTCACTGTTTCCAGATTTCCCCCATTTGACTACCCCGTCTGGCCTTCAACTCGAAAAGAACTGGGCTGAAACCTCTTTGCTAATGACATGTAATTAAACATAGTCAAATGATAGAAATAGACGACACTGTTTGTGTCTGCAGAATGCAAATCACTTGATAACAAGTGCTCACTAGACTCACAATTCAGCCAACTGTACGCAAAGATCCTCTCACTGTTGATAAACACTTCGTTGCCAGATATATTCACACCGTAAGGACTCAGCAAACACTAAACAACCGCCCTTACGAGGAAACAATCGCTCGATCGACTTGGATATATTTCCCATCAACGAATGACATTCATATGCCATCCTTGTGCGTTGCCTGTGTTGGACTCGTCGAGCTAAGCGCAATGGCTTCGGTGCTTAGAAACACGGAACGGAACAGATCAAAGCCAGTGTGAACAGCAGTCACCAGCGGAATGGTCATTATCACCATCATGAATAATCACCTGAGGGATTATTGATAATCACCACTGGGATATACTGATTAACATGGCCGACAAGGGCGGATATAGGACTCAGGAGGCACCCTGGGCAAGTGAGTGGTCAGTCATCCTACCAGTCTGGACTTCATAGATCAACATGGCGTTTCATCACCTAGAAAGCAGGGATGACCTTTCATCTTGATACTAGACGACAGTGGGAGGGAGTTCTTGAGAGAGACAGCGTTAGACTGTCCCTGTGACTGTATATTTCTGCTTAACGTAAATGTTTGATACGATCAGCGGGTGAATTGCGGATGACGACTCAGTACTGCAGATTAACCATCAGATTCTATGCTTCAGCTTCGCTTTCAGTCTCCCTCTTTTCCCAGTTTTGTCGAGACTCACCACAGATTGTGAACATCCCCTTGGGCAACTACCCACTCTGATCTGCCCTCAAGATCCAGCCATGACTGAAGGAATCAGTTCTGACACGAATGATTTTTTTACGACAAATTTCCTCATTGAACGTGGTCTGATCCTACAATTGTTCGGTTCAGCTCACAAGAGGAATTCTTTGAGTCTGACGGAGCTTCTTCTGCCAAAGAGCGAGTGTGATCGATTTCTATCCAGTCGTCTCAGCAAGACCTCATCATATCTCTGACTTCACGATTGTCAGTGCTTTTCATGGCCCACAGGCAATAAAGGTCGAACCACGATCGCTGGTCTCTAGAGAGAAGGAAGGAACCACAGGATTTTTTTTTGTATCAGTCCAGGTTCGACACCGCGTGATTGCTAACAGTCATCAGTTAACAGTTCGGTACATCCTCACTGGGAGGATTTTATGAACGTTTCCTCGTGTATGTAGAGGCATACAAAAGAATTCAAACAGCAACAGACCATTGGGTCCTTTCGAGATTGTTTGTAATAGTGGAAAGTAGCAGTAATTCACAGATTAGTAAGGTAAAAGTTAGAAGACATACAGGTATTTCAAAGAGAATAACTTGCAAATTGTCATTTTGACTACGGAGGCGTAAATAATGTAAGACGTGGACTTGATGCGAAGTATCTACCAAGTCCATTCATAAACGTATCTATCAGTACTGCTGTCAACCAATCTGCTTGTCAAATCGTTCCACATGTCAACAATCCTGTTGAAGAAACTGCACTTCGCCTCGTTCGAGGTAAATCGTTTGCCCACGAGTTTGTTGTATCCATTACTACGAGTGAAACCGGACTAGCCAAGTCTTAGCTAACTTGATAGATCAAGATCAACTCGGTGCCACACTTCAACATGCATAGCAGAGTTGATGACGAGTGAAACATGAGGAATTCAAAGGATTCCCCTATGTGACTACAGGGTACAAAATCACGACAGGTGTCGGCAAAATGGCATAGCAATTACAAAGACTACAAGCTAGAACGAGGACCGTCTCGCCATATACTGATTGCGTCCCGTAAACAGCAGATTCCTTTTTAACCTGGTGGGGGACGCCCTCTGAGGTCAGTCGTTGCATAGCGGCTGCCTTTCCGCACCATCAGCTCAGCGTCCACCCTCAGGTGGAGGAGATTCGACCCTGGCACGCCGTAGAAAACTCTCTCAGGACTCCGACTCTCTCGCTCCGCCACAGATACATGACTGTAGATGCAAGGGGAAGGCAACGATGCCGTAAGTCAGACAAGAAACTTGCTGAAAAAACTATGCAATATTCGAAACTTCTTCGTTAGCGGTAACTGCTAAGTGACTGCTAGCTGCTACGCTAACAATGACCACCAACCGCTGCGCTAAGAGTACTGCTAACTGCTCCGTTAACAGTGACTGCTAACTGGTCTGCTAACAGGAACTGCTAATTACTCTGGTAGCAGTAATTTCTCACTGCACTGTTAACACTTTTCCCAGCAGACTGTTGCGAGCGCTGATACGAGGCGAGTCAGAGAGTCAACTTGCTGTTTAGCAGATGACACGGTTCTGGTGGTAGACTCGTAAGAGAAACTTCAGCCGCTGGCGCAGGAGCGTGGAACAGTGTGTGTGTGTGTGTGTGTGTGTGAAGGGTGGAAGTCGGGATTTGGTACGAACAGGAGTGAGGTAATGAGGTGTTTGCGGAGGGGCGAGAAAGGACGGTTTGAGAGCGAGTTTGAAAAGAGACGACATAACAGAAGTGCTTTCATGGCGAAGGGGAAATCTCAACCTCCTCAGTGTTCTTGCAGTCTGCAGCGGGAAAGCTGCGTTGCCACTGCAAGACAAGGTGCATAGGGAAAGAAGCAGTTGCAGAAGCCCATCAGCGATCACCACTGGCCAATCTGCCCAGCTGGGATCTTTTACGCCATCGTTAACCACCTGGCTGTCGAATTGGAACCTCGGGGAGCCTGTGTATCAAGTCTTCAGCGCCGATATCGGAGTCCCCAGAGTGGCAGGTGCAATATTGAGGGATGTGGTACGCCAAAGGGTTGCAAAGTTGCAACAGGCGTATTCACAGGACGCGCAAAAGGCAAAAGGCGAGTCACACGAGTTCGCAAAAGCCTTTCCAGTTACGCTTCGGCGGATCACGCGCTACACAGCCGGTCTTTGACTTTTCCCGGAGTCTTTGTTGCTTTGAGAGTTCGCGCATCTGTTATAGCGTCCAATACTCGGTGGTAAACATTCACCGGAGACTACGAACGGCGCGAAAAATCAGCTTCGCTCAGCGTTGTCCCCTTGGGGAACAGTCGGAGGCTCAGCAGTTCCCGGCGCTGAGTGGGACATAACGAGGTGGTTAGACCCTAAAGATATTTATAATGATTTTTTCTATAGAGGAATCTCGCGGAAGAATTTCCAAGATTGGGTAAGGGGTTGGGTTAGGGAGGTTAGATTTAAGGTATTTCTTAAAACCTGATATCTGGTTTTTAGGAGACTTTCAGGTGCCGTCGTTAAAAAGTGTTAATATTCTTGGATGTAATTTATTACTAAAGTGTTACAGTTCTTTTAGGATATTTTCCTGTGTCGTTTTTAGAAGAGAAACTATTCAGGTGCGTATAGACTCCACTTGATCGTTTGTGGATGCAAAACCCAAATGTTATCCACTCCGGTACCAGCCCCGGCAAAATTTGTTGCATGCTGCGCTATGTCGTCATGCTTTTCCTCTGGATGTGAGGGAGCTATAGGCCCGGCAATAACTAATCTTTCGCCCGGGTCCCTGCTTGGCCCAACTTGCCTCCGATAGAGTACGTGTGGAGCAGAGGTGACCCTTAAAGAATCTGTGTGGGGAATACTTGGAGAGAGAGAGAGAGAGAGAGAGAGAGAGAGAAATGTGTGTGTGGCATTTATGGACCTGGAGAATGTATACAATAGGGCTGACAGACAGGCCTTGCGGAAGGTCTCACAAATATATATATAGTGTGGGGCAAAGCTGCTATATGCTATAAGGAGTTTCTGTCGGGAGAGTAAAAAAAGGTGTACGAGTAGGAAGGGAGGAAGGCGAGTGGTTCCAGGTGAAGTTGGGTCTGGGTCAAGGGTCTGTGATGTTACCAGGCCGGTTTAATCTTTTTATGGATGGGGCTATGAGGAAAGTACATGTGAGGGTGCCGGAACAAGGGGCGGGTCCACAGTATTCTAGACATTGAGGAAAGGAGATGAGTCAGTTGCTGTTAGCAAATATGACAAGGTTCTGGTGGTAGACTCTTAAGAGAAGCTATTGTACCCGGTGTGGGAGAGAATGTGAGGGGCGGGAGTTGAGATTTGATACAAGCAAAAGTGAGGTAATGAGAGGGACGAGACGGGATGGTTTGAGAGTGAGTTTGAACAGAGAGAACAGAAAAGATCTGGAGTGCTTTGGGGTACCTGGGAGTGGCAAAGGCAGCAGATGGAACGATGGAGGCTGAAATGACTTATAGGGTAGGAGAAGGGGTAAAGGTCTTGAGTGGAAGGATAGTTCAGTGTCTCAATGCACTGATGGTTATGTCTATGTCTGAAGACCTACTGACCCTGACGGTGTTGTATAGCTGTCAGTCTTCTGTCCTTACCGAAGTGACCTTAGGTGATAGGTCAGGTTACAAGCCTCCCACTGCCGGATGGTCGACCTGTGTGTTCACTCTGAACATTAACATTAAATATCCTGACACATGACTGAGACTTTCCGTCACTGGTACGTGTGTGTGTGTGTGTGTGCAGCAGTGGGGAAACAGCAGCTCCGTCCACCTGACCTCAGTTCGTACCTACCTTGGATTTGACCCGTCGTTCCTTCTTCACCATCTGCATTGTTCCCTGTTCCTCTACCTGGGATGTTGACCTCAATCTGTCATATTGTGACTCCTCCTCCTTCTCCTCCTCACACGACGTGCCACGTTCCCCGATCTACAGCACCAGCTGACCTGTCGTGTTCCCTTCCCTGCCCCCCCCTACCTGTGAGCTGAACTATAGCCCATCACGTATTAACAAGTTATTCATATAGTTTCAGTAAATGTTAGATAATCCTCTTAATCAAACAGGGTCACCTTTTATCCCCCATATTCTACGCAATTGGCTATTTAATATATGAGTAACACATTGATATTCACTGGCGACACATATGGAAAATATCCAACGCGAATCTCATGTTTTATACTTTTATCACGAGCTTTTAGAAGCGTAACAAAACACAGAGGCTTTGGATTTCATACGAGGAAAAGAAAATGAAATTGAAAAATACAAATGAAATAGAAAAAAAAAGGTGACTTACGGAGTCTAAACACAGACATATGATATTTGAAAACTAGACTCGTTTTCACAACGCATTTCGTTAAAATGTCTGAACAAACAGTAAGTTGAAACAGAATCATTAATTGCTTGTCAAACAAAATTTCGGGACACTTTTGTACACAGCCAGACACAACACACATCGGCAAAATTTATTCTATATATATATTTTTTTTTTCCTTCTGCTCATGATTGCTCAATTTAAAAAATTTCCCATCTCATTTGAGCCTCGTCCAATATTCAAAAACAAAAATATCCTAGTCAGGCTAGAATCACATATGTTAATTTTCGGACAAATAGCAAATTGGCAGGCAAAGCTATCCCAAGTATTATGTCTATCCATCTATCCGTCTCTCTCTCTCTCTCTCTCTCTCTCTATATATATATATATATATATATATATATATATATCCCCTGACGATGTGATCATTACACGAAAGTGCACTTGGGAACTTATCGTGTTTCATTTTCCCCGTGGTTATCAGCAAATATATATATATGATACACAGAAATGAGAGGATAAAAAACTGTGGATCAAAACTCGCATAATTCCAGGTTGTATGGCATTCCCCAGCACTGTCAACAAGTGATAAAAAGGGGAAGAACGGAATTAGAACACATTCTGATGTGGTAACCGGAGCCGAATGACACTATTACGAAAGCCTGAACCTGTGTGGTGTGGTTCGTCAGGTGTGGTAGGGGTGTTGTGGTAAGGTAGGTGTGTTATATCAGGGTTGGTGGTGTGGTGGTGGGGCCTCCCTACCAGCCAGGCCACCCTAATAGCATCGTGATTGATGTGGCGGCGGGCCACAGCCGGGCCACACTCACCCTCCCGCCGGCTCCTCCATCCCTCACGGCTCTGTGATCAGATTTAAGCTAAAGTTATTTCCACAACACAAACACTCAAGGCAATGCCAGTCCGCGAAAGGTCTCACGTAAAACGTACTGTCTCAATTAAGTAAGTCTATAGCTCTCACCTCACGCTGTAATCCTAGGCGACTCCAAGCCCACAGCTCTTGCAACAACACTCTCCGGGGAGAGTGCTCTGCAGGAAACTGTTCCTTCCATTACTCACTCTCTGCTTACTGAAGCCTGTAACAGTGGCATACATATCCAGTATCTATGGATACCTTCACATGTCGGACACAAACGTCATGACCCACGTAGATAATCTTGCTATACAGGCCTCTTTGCCCCAAGAACGCTACATGAGACTAGGTCTATCTAAAGTCAGAGACTAGGTCTATCTAAAGTCAGAGTCCGCGTCGACCACAATGAATTTGTCCGCAAAGAAAACCTCTTGAGATTCTGAAAAGGCCAGATAGCTGCAGTGCACTACGATCATTGTGGGTTGAAGAGAAATCAGTATGGAAAGCAAGCGAGCTTTACTAGACAATGTGATACTGAGACTGCCAGAATATACGCCTGGGGTACAGTTACATGTGGGAAGTCGCGAGAAACCAAGAGCCTGAACATCTCAAAGCGCCGGCTCCGTTCTGCGCCCAGCGAACATAAGCCGGGATCTTGAATTAGCGACTGTTCTAAAATCAGTGTTTTCAGACCTTACGGTCTTCAGTCTCGGCAACTTTGTGACTACTTAACGGATAGTGATATCTTTGAAGAAAGTCTGACGCTATATCCAACGTATCTCATACCCCCGAGCTATGGACACATCAGTTGGAACCATGCCCAGCGCAAGTACATTCTGTAGTTTTAAGTCGTACATGGGATGAATGCTAACCATCCTTTGTGCCAACATTTGCACGCTTTTGTTTATATCACTTTATATCCCATACTTACATAACATGCATTATGTAAACCTGAGAACTCCCTCAACACCTTCTGCAGGAGGAGGAGGAACCCTGGGTCCCTGTGCTCATCTCCGGCCCACCTGTCATCCTCCTATACCATGTATTGTATCTATTACATGCTTTGTACCTGCCTCCACCTACCCCAAGGCAAGTACCCTTCACCCACGCCATTAAACGTTTTGTCTGCGAATTTGATAGTTAAAGTCTTTTCCTTTCAAATCAGAATTACAATCAAAGTTCCACAAAGGAGCGCTGCTTCACATCAGCCCACAGTCTCACATCACCGCTAAGTCTCCTCACATCAGCGTACAGTCCCACATCACCACACGCACAACCTCACATAAACTTCAGACGTCGGTGTATTTTCCTGATTCGTTGTGGGACAGGAAAGTGCAGTGGGTAACCCTTAACTGACAAATGATCATCGAGTAATATGATAGGAAGGCGTGTTGACCACACCACTCGTGGACCGCAAGGCTTTGCTTCTTGCCACATCTCCAGCTAGAATGTTTTCCAGGAATAATGTTCTCCAGCTTGAAAGTTTTCCAAGGAGAAGGTTCCCCCAAGGTTGGATGTTCTCCAAGCTGAATGATCTAAAGGCAGATGACTGTTCACCTGACCATGTTCTCTAAAGCAGGATGCTCTCCAAGCAGAATGAATTCCAGGCAAAATGTATTCCAGGCAGAATGTTCTCCAGACTGAATGGTCTCCGGGAAGAATGTTCTCCACAAGTTTTGGTCGCCATTCACATCTAATGACTTCACAGTGGGATGTCCTTAGCCAGCAGCAGCATCACAGCAAATGGTGCACCCTGGCGCCCCGAGTTATCGAAATGAACGAAGGTGAGAGAGAGTTACACAGATACACAGACCCAAGCTCCAAGCTAGGTGGCCTAACCCTAATACTAATGGAAAGGAGGCAGTCCCTTTAAAGGCAACACACTGGACGGGAAACAAGTAGGAAAAATACAAAGCAAGACTAATATGCCAGAGTGAAATTTTTATAAGAAAATCAGAAGATACGAGGAACGTGAATATGCCATGTATCCCATCGCCAAAGAAAGGCATACCTTCGCTTCTTGTCAGTAAGGATGAACTCTGAGCTCCAGCCTCGTGATTTACCATGCCTATATTATCCTGATGTGGAAGGATACTACAATAACTCCTACTTGTTCCCTTAAAGCAGGAGATACGGGTTGATCAATGTTGGCAAGTTACCACAGCATGGCCAGGGCGAGATCAGTGTCTGATAAGGCAGCTCAATAGACCGCTATGTTATGATGATTGATTAAAAGAATTATTCGATACTAGAGAGTGACAGGTGATGATCAAGCCTAAGCTTGAAGATACTGACAGTGTTGCTTTGATTACCTTGTCGAGGGAGTATATTCCACGCGTTAATAATGTCTGTGGTAAAGACATATTTCAAGCAATCCAAATTAACTCATAGTCCATTTTCTCTCACTGGTAGGATTGGCGTGACCGTAAAGAAATTTTCAATATCGACGTTGCTGAATCCTTCAAAGTATTTCAAAACACTGTTAACTTGCCCTGAAGCCGCCTCTTGCTTAGAGAGAACAAATTCAATTTTCCCAGTCTGTCCACGTATGATCTGTTACGTAAGGAGAGAATCAATTTAACTGCCCTTCGCTACACACTGCTTCCAATCTAAGAATATCCTTCCTTAAGTGGGAGGCCCAGAACTGCACTGCATTTTCGAAGTGGGGTCTCACTAGACTTAGGTGTAGTGGCAAAAATACCACATCCTTGCTTTTGTACGTAAAGCTTCTGTTGATAAATTCAAACATCTTATTCGCTTCCTAATCAACTTCGTTAAATTGCTGAGAGAATGTGAAGTTGTAGGGGACAGTGACCTCTGGATCCCTCACACAAAGGGTGTGTCCTTTTATCTTGTGGCCCATCAGTTCGTAATCGAATTTCTCCTTGAGGTTTCCTACCTGCAACAGCTGACATTTATTGACGTTAAATGGCATTTGCCATTGTCTAAACCTTTAGGCTATTTTATCTACATCCTCTTGTCATCTTAGCCTATCTTTTACAGTTAATATGGCATTGCCAATCTTCGTGTCATCTGCAAATTTAGACACTAAGTTATTCAGCCCAACATCAATATCAGCAAAATGAAAGATGAAAAATATAGGACCAAGGACGGATCCTTGGGGGACCCCACCAGTAACGGGTGACCACGGTGATGATTCATCATTGATTACCACTCTCTGCCTCCTATCACGTAACAGGGCATCTATCCAGTTTCCTATGCAACCAGTAATTCCCAAGGCTCGGAATTCATACATCAGTTTAACGTGGGGGACTTTGTCGAATGCTTTCTTGAAGATAAGAAATATGATATCAATTGTTTTAGTCGTGTTGTGGGTACTGAATAACTGATGATAAAGTTCAAGGAGGTTTGTGAGGCATGATCTGTGCCTTCTGAATCCATGCTGTGTATTAAGCTACAACTTAATCGCTAACAATCGACTCCAGAAGTTTACATAACACTGATGTGAGGTTAATATGACGGTAACCGCCAGGCATTTCACGGCTTCCCATTTTGAATATAAGGGTAACGCCTGCCAGATTTGCTGAAAATATACGTTAAAGGTTTGGCAATTTCGTGTCTGACATTTTTGATTACTGGTGGAGAGAACGACCAAGACTTAGACTTTTTATTAGTCTTCAATTTATCTACCTGTGTTAATACTTATCTAACAGTGACGGTAAGTTCTGGTGTCGTGTGTGTGTGCTGTTCATCACTGTCTCCAAAATTCGTGTCGCTACTTTCTAGTGTTAAAGACAGAGCTGAAAAAAAAACTGTTCAGGGTGGTTGTTATGCTTTTAACATTCACAGTGGGTTCCCCATCTTCGTTTACTAAGGGTCCTATCCCACTCCCTATATGTTTCTTGTTTGGAGAGAGAGAGAGAGAGAGAGAGAGAGAGAGAGAGAGAGAGAGAGAGAGAGAGAGAGAGAGAGAGAGAAAGGACCTGAAGACAAGCGAAGAAAACGGATACGTCTCCAGGCATACAGATGAAGATATAGGAGATGAGATAAATTCTGTTCCTGTTATCTCGGCCTCTTGAGCACGGAGGTACGACCCACCTGAGTCCGATATGGCCTGACCTTCGACCAGACCCTTAAGGGTTAGTTCTAGGGCTAAGCCATCCTGCCCAAAGGCCTTTCCGCCGTACTCGACGGCTGGTAGCGTCGTGCTGATGAAACTGAGGCAAAGCTGTTGGAGACATCAGCACACGCTGGCGTACCAAAGGAACGTAGAGTTTGAACAATGAATTACTCCAGTTATCTCACTTTTGCTCTCAACATTAACCGTGAACGCAAGCGAGTGAAATCTTTCTTTCTCACGAAGCGCATACGAAACAAATCTCTCTCTCTCTCTCTCTCTCTCTCTCTCTCTCTCTCTCTCTCTCTCTCTCCCTCAATTTGGACACGTACAAAAGCATTTCCTGGAATAACCATAAATCCTCGTCCCTTCATCAACACACACACACACATCCCATCTCACCCCTCGTAACGGACCAATCCCGCCAGAGCAGATGGACCCCATCCCTTCAACACACACACACACACACACAATTCAAACTTATTACCATCATGATGTATGAGACAAGCGTCAAGAGATGAGCGTGTTGGTTCTCTAGCCTTGTGTATTACCCTGGTATACACACACACATACATACACACACACACACACACACACACACGTATGTCACATGCAGGGGGTACGTCTGACGAGTGTGTGTGTGTGTGTGTGTGTGTGTGTGTGTGTGTGTGTGTGTGTGTGTGTGTGTGTGTCTGCGTGTGAGAGAGAGAGAGAGAGGTTAACCAGCTCGGCGCCAGCACCCACCCGACCCCGGCATTCCTCCATGACCGTAATCACTTGTAACACCCCAAAAAGTCGGACTGCCTTTCCGCCTGCCTGCCTGCCCCCCCCCCCCTCTCCCTCTCTCTCTCTCTCTC
>JAYMFT010199853.1:0-11695 GCA_038088735.1 Panulirus argus
TATATATATTTGGAATATATTGCAAAATAAACCTTCCTCCATGTGCGGCGCCAAGCATCAAGTCTTGAGCCAATCTCGTAAAGATATCTCACAGACCTTAGGATTAGAAGCGTAAACAAACACACAAACATATACTAACCGAGGAAAAAATATTGCTACATGATAAAAAAATTTTTGCGTCAAATATCAGAAATAATATGGAGACGCGTCGCGGCCAACTTGATAAGCGAGACTATGAAAATTGCCGAGCAAGATGAAAATTGAATAAGAAAAAGAAATGTATCGCTTTCAAGATTGGAAAATATTCGGGAATTGTAAAGAGAAAATGGGAAATAGATTGTGAACTCACTATTTCTGCACTTTTTTTCACGACTACCTACAATTTTTTTTTTTTTTCTGTGTACCAATTAGGTTGGTCGTGCCCACAGTGGCTCCATATTTACCTTGCCTTATAAACAACTGAGGCGGGAACTCGGGGTAAAAATTGTGCGGTGGGATTAAATGAAACCTCACGCATTAAAAAAAGAAAATAAAACTCCAACGAACGGAGGAAACTTACGGCGATGGTGGCGGCCAGGGAGGGAATGGAAGGTGGGTGGGGGGGAGACCTGAAGTTTTGTGTTGTGTCCACTGGGCGCGGGTCCACAGGTGCGGGTCCACAGGGTGCAGGTCCACAGGGTGCAGGTCCACAGGGTGTGCGTGCAATGGGGGATGATGCACATGGTGCAGGTGCACAGGATGCAAGTCTACAGGATGTGGGTGCACAGGGTGATGGTGCACAGGGTGCGGTTGCAGAGGGTGCAGGTCCACAGGGTGAGGGTCCACAAGGTGCGGGTGCACAGGGTGATGGTGCACATGGTGTGGGTGCGCAGGGTGCAGGTCCACAGGGTGCGGGTCCACAGGGTGATGGTGCATTGGGTGCTGGTGCACAGGGTACAGGTCCACAGGGTGTGAGTCCACAGAGTGCGGGTGCACAGGGTGACGGTGCACATGGTGCGGGTCCACAGGGTGCGGTTCCACACAGGGTGTGGGTGCACAGGGTGCAGGTGCACGGGGTCCAGGTCCAGAGGGTGCGGGTCCAGAGGGTGTGGGTCCACAGGCTGCGAGTGCACAGGGTGATGGTGTACATAGTGCGGCTGCACAGGGTGCAGGTCCACGTGGTGCAGGTGCACAGGGTGTGGGTGCACAGGGTGCAGGTCCACAGGGTACGTGTGCATAGGGTGATGGTGCACAGGGCGCGGGTCCACAGGGTGATGGTGCACATGGTGCGGGTGCCAGGGTGCAGGTCCACAAGGTGCGGGTGCACAGGGTGCGGGTGCATAGGGCGATGGTGCACATGGTGCGGGTGCACAGGGTGCATATCCACAGGGTGCGGGTCCACAGGGTGCAGGGCGCATATGGT
Organism: Panulirus argus; assembly: GCA_038088735.1. Classification (NCBI taxonomy): domain Eukaryota; kingdom Metazoa; phylum Arthropoda; class Malacostraca; order Decapoda; family Palinuridae; genus Panulirus; species Panulirus argus. The sequence continues at coordinate 1,403 of JAYMFT010199853.1, forward strand.
GATGGTGCACTGGGTGCTGGTGCACAGGGTGATGGTGCACAGAGTGCGGGCCCAAAGGGTGCTGGTCCACAGGGTGCAGGTGCACAGGGTGATGGTGCACAGGGTGTGGGTCCCAGGGTACAGGTCCACAGGGTGATAGTGTGCAAGGTGCGGGTCCACTGTGTGCGGGTCAACAGGTTGATGGTGCACAGGGTGCGGGTGCACAGGGTGTGGGTCCACAGGATGCAGGTCTATAAGGTGCGGGTCCACAGTGTGCGGGTCCAAAGGGTGCGGGCCCACAGGGTGATGGTGCACAGGATGCGGGTTCCAGGGTGCGGGTTCACAGGGTGCGGGTGCACAGGGTGATGGTGCACAGGTTGCTGGTGCATGGGATGCGGGATTACAGGGTGCGGGTCTACGGGGTGCGAGTTCACAGGGTGATGGTGCACAGGGTGATGGTGTACAGGGTGCGGCTCCAAAGGGTGATGGTGCACAGGGTGTGGGTCAACAGGGTGCGGGTGCACAGGGTGATGGTGCACAGGGTGCGGGTGCACAGGGTGCGGGTCCACATGGTGCTGGTCTAAAGGGCGTGGGTCCAAAGGGTGTTGGTCCACAAGGTGGAGATCCACAGGGTGTTGGTGTACAGGGTGCGGGTCCACAGGGTGATGGTGCACAGGGTCATGGTGTACAGGTTGCGGGTGCACAGGGTGCAGGTCCACAGCGTTATGGTGCACAGGGTGCTGGTGCAGAGGGTGCGGGTGCACAGGGTGCGGGTCAATAGGGTGATGGTGCAGAAGGTGTGGGTCAACAGGGTGCGGGTGCACAGGGTGCGGGTCAACAGGGTGATGGTGCACAGGGTGCGGGTGCACAGGGTGCAGGTCCACAGGGTTATGGTGCACAGGGTGCGGGTCTACAGGATGGGGGTCCACAGGGTGATGGTGCAGAGGGTGTGGGTCAACAGGGTGCGGGTGCACAGGGTACGAGTCCACAGGGTTATGGTGCACAGGGTGCGGGTCAACAGGGTGGTGGTGCACAGGGTGCGGGTCAACAGGGTGATGGTGCACAGGGCGCGGGTCAGTAGGATGCGGGTCAACAGGGTGATGGTGCACAGGGTGCGTATCCACAGGGTGTTAGCCCACAGGGTGCGGGTCTACAGGATGCAGGTCCACAGGGTGATGGTGCAGAGGGTGTGGGTCAACAGGGTGCGGGTCCACATGGTGATGGTGCACAGGGTGCGGGTCAACAGGTTGATGGTGCACAGGGTGCGGGTCAACAGGGTGATGGTGCACAGGGTGCGGGTTCCTTGGTGAAGGTCCACAGGGTGATGGTGCACAAGGCGCGGGTCCACAAGGTGAGGATCTGCAGGGTGATGGTGCACAGGGTGCGGGTGCACAGGGTGTGGGTCCACAGTGTGCAGGTCTATAGGGTGCGGGTCCACAGGGTGTGAGTCCACAGGGTGATGGTGCACAGGTTGCTGGTGCACAGGGTGTGGGTCCACAGGGTGCAGGGCCACAGGGTGCTGGTCTACAGGGTGCGGGTCCACAGGGTGATGGTGCACACAGTGATGGTGTACAGGGTGCGGGTGCACAGGGTGCAGGTCCACAGGGTGCGGGTCTACAGGATGCGGCTCCAAAGGGTGATGGTGCACAGGGTGTGGGTCAACAGGGTGCGGGTGCACAGGGTGCGGGTCCACGGGGTGTTGGTCTAGAGGGTGCGGGTCCACAGGGTGTTGGTCCACAAGGTGCGGGTCCACAGGTTGTGGGTCCACAAGGTGGCGGTCCACAGGGTGATGGTGCACAAGTTGCGGGTCCAGAGGGCGTTGGTTCACTGGGTGCGGTCCCATAGGGTGATGATCAACAGTGTGCTGGTCCAGAGGGTGCGGGCCACAGGGTGATTGTCCACAGGGTACGGGTCCACAGAGTGCGGGTCCATAAGCTGATGGTTCACAAGGTTGTGGTCCAAAGGATGCGGGTCCACAGGGTGTGAGTCCACAAGGTGGTGGTCCACAAGGTGGCGGTTCACAGGGTGATGATCCACAGGGTGCGTGTGCACAGGTAGCGGGTTCACAGGGTGTTGGTTCAGAAGGTGGTGCTTCACAGGGTAATGGTCCTTAGGGTGCGGGCCACAGGGTGATGGTCCACGGGGTGCGGGTGCACAGGTTGATAGTGCAGAGGGTGTTGGTCCAGAAAGTGCGGGTCCATAGGGTGTTGGTCCACAAAGTGGTGCTCCCCAGGGTGATGATCCACAGAGTGCTGATCCACAGGGTGCGGGCCATAGGGTGTTGGTCCACAGGGTGCGGGTCCACAAGGTGTGGGTCTAGAAGGTGGTGGTCCACAAGGTGGTGGTCCACAGGGCGATGGTCCTCAGGGTGCGAGTCCACAGGGTGCGGGTCCACAAGGTGATAGTCCACAGGGTGCGGATTCAAAGAGCGTGGGTCCATAGGATGCTGGTCCACAAAGTGGTGGTCCACAGTGTGGTGGTCCACAGGGTGTGGGTCCACAAGGTGATGGTCCACAGGGTGCGGGTTCACTAGGTGATGGTCCACAGGGTGTAGGTCCACAGGGTGCGGGTCCACAGGGTGTTGGTCCACAAGGTGTTGGTTCACAGGGTGCGTTCCAGAGGGTGTGGGTCCACAAAGTGGTGGTCCACAGGGTGATGGTCCACAGGGTGCGGGTCCACAGGGTGCTTGTCCACAAGATGATGGTCCACATGGTGCGGGTCCACAGGGTGTGGGTCCATAGGGTGCGGGTCAATAAGGTGGTGGTCCACAAGGTGGTGGTCCACAGGGTGATGGTCCACAGGGTGCGGGTCCACAAGGTGATGGTCCATAGGATGTAGGTCCACAGAGTGTCGGTCCACAAGGTGTTGGTCCACAGGGTGCGTTCCAGAGGGTGTGGGTCCACAGGGTAATGGTCCACAGGGTGCGGGTCCAAAAGATGGTTTGTCCACATGGTGCGGGACCACATGGTGCGGGACCACAGGGTATGGGTCCATAGGGTGCGGGTCCATAACGTGGTGTCCACAAGGTGGTGGTCCAGAGGGTGTGGATCCACATTGTGATGGTCCACAGGGTGCGGGTCCACCGGGTTTGTGTCAATGGGATGATCCTTGTGTGGGGTAGACCAATACTAAGCAGAACATATCATAAACCTATTCTCACGCTCTCCTAATGATTCCTACTATAATTTAATGATCAAGATAATTCCTGAACATTCTAAATTGAAGTTCCCATATGCTCTGTTTTTACGAGAGTATTATTATCATATGCTCGTGCCATGTTTGTTTGTTATCCCTCTTTTACTTAAAAAGAAAAAGCTCAGAAAAGTACATAATATATGTATATATATTCATTGAGTTGGTTTGCCATTGGTATACCAATGTTTACCAAGATGGACAAAAAACACATAGCCTTATTTGAAGAAGACGATACAGTAAGCACCATACACTCCCTGATGATCCTGCTGTTGTGTTTCTCTTGACGTTTGAGGACCACTGGGACACAGGAGCTGGGGGTCCCTTCCCACACGACAATCTGCAAAAAGCATGAATTCCGGAAGAGAGATGTTGTTGATCTGCGTCTCGGCCTTACCCTTTCGTCCACGCCTCTGCAAGTCATACACTGGTGATCAGATGGGCAGCAAGGCCAAGGCATCAAGCACCGACTCGCAGAGCAATGCGGGTCAAGAGGATCCCCAAGACAAGAATTTGCGACAAGAAGGAGGAGGTCCATCGAGGAGGACACAGTCAGGAAGACCCATAAAGATTACTTTCAGAAGTAGTATTAAGTAGAGAAGTGGTATCATGCTAAGAAGTGAGTTTCCTCTTTTCATGAGAAACGATGAACCGACGACAGAGCGAGAGAGAAAAAAAAAAAGGGGGAGACAATTGACAGGAAAAACGAACAGGGAACAACGAGAGAGACCCGGCAGGGGGACAGCCTCACTAATAATGCAGAGGGAGCACGAATGACGAACACTGGAAGAACAGGAATACAAGATTCATGTACAAAAGCGGATGGACTGATGGCTAATAGCAGTGAACTAGAGATTCACACCACACGGGGGGGAACAGTCAGACCAGATATTGCTGGAATTCTGGAGACGAAACTGAGCAAATAGAATCAAGTTCGATTAAGGAGGATTCGTAATGTCAATGAATGGAAGAGGAGACAGAAAAGGAGAGGATCATGATCTGCTGGTAAGATTTATCCTAATATTTCAGGAAATGTCGGCAGGAACGGGCCGTTCGAACAATACATAATAGAAAAGTTGAAATTAGGAACAAACAGCAAAATCATTTATGTCTTAAAGCCTTCTAAAGAAAACAAATGAACCAAGTAAATTTTCCACTGAAGATGAGGGTTCAATCAGGATGGTGCAAAGAAAGAAACAGTAGAATAAGCTCTTCTTGGACCAGGAAAATCTGTTGTTGGTTTTTAGAATGTGTGCAGGACATCTTCCAGCACGCTGCGGCCTGATGATGATGAGGGACATAATCAATAGTTAATCTCATCTTTACGTACAACAATCGGGACAGAGAAGTCAAGTGTATTGTCCCCTCTCGAGAAACGTGATTATGAAGTGCCTGTTATTGAGTAGGTTTTTAGCGAAGAGATCATAAGAAACCCAAGGGAACATTAATCTTCAACACGAGACACAGTGTCAGTAACTGTAGAGGACTAAAAGTGAAATGTTTCTCCACCGTCAGAGTATAATGTCACGGAAGATTTCATGTCTATTGTCAGGAATTCACTAAGTGGTGGACCCCAATAGACGGAAAAATAAAGTGGTCGTCAGTAAAGAATGAGTTATGGTTCAACACCTTATCTGAAAAGTATTAAGAATAATAAAGATTTAGCATCACTGCCTTGATGAATGTAAGGATGAGCAGAGGATCTACAACAGATGATGAATATGTTGCAAGTATATACAGAGATGCTGCAGATGTGAAGAGGTAAAGGGAAAACGTACGTCCCAAAAGGTATAAAACTCTCGCAACTCAATGTAGACCAACAACAGATACGCAGATAGATTCACATATCCAGCAACTTCCACTCTAAAACAATCGGCCAAGAAGAAAGATATCTAAACGCCAGAGTCTTCAAAACGCACCACAAATATCACATAAGCCCTGCTTGTAGAACAGATGGAAGGATTTTGAAATAGATGATAACTGGTAATGCTAAACATTGCACTTTATTGAGATTAGATTTGATAATATTTTATGAAGAAAAAAATAAACCATTGGATGAAACAGAAAGTTTAAGACATTGATCCATTAACATTTTCAAATGTGATTTATCCGTAGAGCTGCTCCGCTGAAGGCTGTACACTTCACCAATCTGAAGGCTTCATAGACGTAACTAATTCAATATTGTCCAGACGAGTAACTATATCCCCACAACAAGACGCCATCAACACGCATAAAACGTGCACATCAAAGCAACCCAACCAGACAAGAACTCGTGGAAAGTAAAATACTTTCCGGCTTCTGCACACCAGCCTCGACAGACTATACATCCTCGAAGTCATTTACACAAGGGAAGTAAACTCTATCAGCCTGCAAGTCACAAGATCAAAGGAAAGAGAAATAAAAAACTGTCCATCAAGACTTGTCCCGTGACCACGCGGGGCAAATAACAAGCGGTATAGTAATATCCGACGTGATGACTTGTACGTAGCGAAATATCAGGAAACAAGGGGCTCTTGAGGAACACTTTGTGGCTTACTGATTGATGTTTGTGGGAGAAAAGATGAGATAAGAAGCCCTTGTGTTACTTGTTCTTACATCATTTATTTCGGCCGAGTTAATAATGCTTCGTTTTCGGGGTTTCCTGGTCCCTACGTTTGCAGTTAGTTTACCCCATCTCTTTAATTTCTCTTTTAATATCCGTGACTATTTCTAAATATTCTGCGTATAATATTGCTGCCTTCGGGTATTATAGCTTTTTTTCATTCTGTACAATGGTGTTGGCTTCGGAAATCCTAGCTATGCTGTTTAAAATAGAGTTGGCTTTGTGGATTCTAGTTATGCTCAAAAATTCGTAAATACTTTCCCTGTTTTTTTTTTTTTTTTCCCCTTTCTGAATTCTCTCTATATTTCAATTAGGGCCTGGCCTTGATGTGGACTTTTGTCCGTGACTGGAGCCTTCAACATAAAAATAATTAAAAGAAATATTATGTTTTCTTCGGCGATCCTAGTCGTGCTGTGTTATCAGGATGGGAGACATTTCGGGGATTCACTCGCCACTGATAGTGACTTTTGATATCTGTTTGCCCTGGCGTCATCGTGTATACTTGCCCTGACTTGTTTCCCCCTGCAGGGTTTTGATCACACGATAGTCTTGTAATGAAATCCAACACACGTTTTAAAATAATGCTGTCCATTATTCTCCAGGTAATTCATATGATAGTAATTCTGATATACTTTTTCATTCTGGCAGTATATGTTTCCTGTTATGGTGCTTCTCCTGCACCTTGGCCAGCTAGTGTAGTATCGTCTACTTTGGCTTAGTATTCAACAGGCAACGTCCATTGCTATCTGTTTCTATTAGGTCCTTCTGAGTGTCATTTTCAAACAAGGTTTGAGTCTAATGCTTCAAAGCTGTAGTGCTACTGAGCCATCTCCCCACATTGACTCTGTTCATGGAAATTGCAAACATTAATTCAACCATAGATAGAATGTGCTGCACATCATTCGGTGATGATGCTCTCAGGTTGTTCAGTACTCTCCTCGAAAGACGTCCTTTCCTTTGGATCAGTCTCTACGTCATCATCTATAAAGCAGCAGATTGGCGAAGCAGTGAACGAGTCGCTGGATGGATTCCCTCCCATAGCTGGCGAACTCCTTCTGGTTGTGTGGCCAACTATCTGCAGTTGAAGACAATGAAGTCAAACAGTGATGGTTGGTGGTGGAAACTGAATCAAAAGTGTCTATACGATCCAGCAGATCCAAGTGGAGTTTGATCTGCTGTGTATTCACCTCACCACAAAGACCTCTTCCCTTAAATTCCTTCCCATTTGTCAGAGAAGACATACAGCTACCGGGCTGGACTTCATATCCAGTGACAGTGCTGGAGATTCCACACTTGGGGCAACATCCATGTCAACTGGGTGATCAGCTTCAAAGGCTTCACTGAGCGAGATAATCACGCAGACTATATCCATCATGAAAATCTCTTTGTTGGCATCCATCTTGTTACGAAAGGCGGCAATGCCTCCTTTGTGGGCACAAGCTGTGTTGTAGTTTGTGATGAGAGCCTTCAGAGCCATGATCTGACTGGTAATTTGGGTAATTTGTTGAATGCCACTCTAGTTTGCTAGGTCCTCCTCTAGCACGGCTGGAGCCCTTTCCAACTCTCTCACTCTACTGAAAGAGTAGTGATAAAACTTGCACACCTCACACGATGTGGATTCGAACTTTATCGGGTACGGCTCTTTCCTTAGTAAGTCCAGGATGGCCAACTCCAACTCATGGCTAAATATGCGAGTGACAGGGATGTTTACTGATTCAACTTCCCTGGGAACCACTCATTCTTTCGTAAGGAGACGTATTCATTGATGTTCCATTCATGTTCTGAGAGCTGAGTCGATGGCAGCCTGTTCACCCTCAGCTGCAGCTTCCTCACAGGTTTTTGCAGTCTTACGAACTTGCTGACAGGCTTCCCCTCCTCCATGTAGCGGATGTAGGTAGATTCTTGTTCAGCCACGCTGTAATCACTGCTGCCATTTGCCTTCAGACAAAAGAATCAGTATTATTGGATTCCTCATACGGTATATTGGAGCATAGCCTCAATGAAGGTCTTTGCAGTGTGTGTTTATACAGGTCCTCCGCCCCCTAGACCCAGGCCATTCTTCTGGAGCTGGCACGTGTTGGAAGGCTCAGACGCTCCAGCTGTGGTTGGCAGAGACTGAGGACCAGTTGAAGAGTGTAGTGGACCTCTCATGCTGCTGGCTGTCCATTCCCCGATGTATAATGACTAAAGTAGTCTTCTGGTATAGCGTTCTCGGTACAGACACAATTGGAATGACCAAGGCACAAGACATCTCACGGTCATTCAATGGATCCTTACGGATATCAGCTGTCGCAGCTTAACTAACGCAGGTAATGGTGTTCTAACACGCCCTGTACGAACAGGTCATTACAAACTTATTGTCAAAAATACAGTTCAGAGAGAGAGAGAGAGAGAGAGAGAGAGAATAAATTTTTGATGTTGACTATCACCTATGATGTTTGGTTCATGCTGAACATCTCTGGCAGGTGTTACACCAAGATTTTATTCATCTTTTTTCTTTTTTTTTTCCTAAAAACAGTCGCTTCCTTTCTGTGGGAAAGTAGAGGGGGAGATCAAATCATACTCGGTCCAGCGAGTCCACCACTGATGGGTGTTGGTTCAGGTTGAAGTCATTTGCTGTGATTATATACTGCATAGAGGCAGTCAGTATGGGGTAGTCATCTGGTGGAGGGAGGTTAGTATGTCGGTATGGTAAACAAACTCATGAATATTGCCTCTGTGGTAAGTCTGTCAGTATGGCGAGCCTATCCGGTAAGTACAGTCAGTCAATCAGTATTGGGGGAAGCTTAGAGAACTCATACACCATAATGATTCATGTAAGTTACATATGTCAGTGTAATAACTGAGTAAGATGCGTTAGTGCTGTAAACCATTCACTGCAGCAAGTCAAGTATATTACTCAATCCAGTAAGTCCGTCTACTGAGTCAGCCACTTTTCTAGATCAACTGACGTATTGAGTCAGCACATACACAGACAGTACTGTGTCAGGATAGTGTATCATTTATAGCAGCAAGTCAAACACTGCTTTGTTATAGACAATTCACTTCTTGTGACACTTTCACTTTTACGGCTCAGTCCAAGTCGAAATTGTGAGGACAGTGAGTCACTACGGTGTTTAGTGTAGTGAGTCACAACACTGAGTAGAATAGTGAGTTGCTACAGTGAGTAGAGTAGTCAGTCACTACAGTGAGTAGTTTCTTGAGTCATCATAGAAATTAGCGTTGTAATTCACAAAAGTGAGGCAGTAAGTTTAGAAAGTGTAGTTGGTCGACGTTATGAACCAGAATAATAAATCTGTTCAGTGTCAATATACCTTAGAGTCTGCTGACTGAGTAAGTTATTAATGTACGTCGTGTTATGCGGTGTCAGTATACTGAGCGCAGGGTCAGTCAGCATAGTAGGCCAGCCAGCGAGCGTCAGTCAGAGATGCCTCAGTAAGGTGAACACAGTCTGTATCTCGGGCAGGTCCCTGGACGAGTACACCAGCGTGCTGCTCTTCACCTCGCTCCGGGAGGAGGACGCTGGTACCTACACCTGTATAGCCACCAACGCCGTCGGCTCCGACAACCAGAACGTCGAACTCATCGTGAAAGGTCTGCTATATCCCTTACCTCTCACATGGCAAAGAATTGTTATGCCCCTCACCTCTCACTGCCAAAGGTCTCCTATGACACTCACCTTTCACATGTTGCTAAAGGTCTACTCTACTCCTCAACCCTCACATGTTGCCAAAGGTCTGCTCTGCCGCTCACCTCTCACTGCTACGACCTTTACTTCTCATTTGTTGCCACTAGTGTTGTCTGACCCACACTTCTCATCCTTATATCATTCACTTTCATCCTTACACATCACACTGTAACTCATTTGCATGCCATAACAAGTTAATTTATCTATACATGCGGCACGACATGTTTCGTGGAGACAATTCACCTCATCAGGTGCCAAATCTTGAAAAAGTTATTTAAATCTCAACATTACTCCAGAAGTACCGTCTACCCTCTACCTTCATAGACAATACACTGGCCTGACCCACAGTGACCGTTGAAAGGAAGAGTAATTAAGGGGGGTTACCTGGCGGGGGTTGATCTGGATACCTAGGTGTGTCCAGGACAATTTGTTTATATTTTTGTTTATTGTCAATTCTCTCATAATGATATGATTAATAAAAGGATGGGTTTTAAAGTTGCCTGGAAACAAATTAAAGTTCTTTGTATTATCAACTATATGTATCACATAATACCCTCCAACAGCCAGGATTCGATCTTAGGACCTTTTGCGTGGTAGACGGGAACGTTTATTGCTAGGCTATGATCGCCTAGCGGTTAGCTTTCCCGTCTACCTCGCAAAAGGTCCTGGGTTCGAATCCTAGCTGTTGGAGGGTATTATGTGTTCCATGAAAGTGCGCGTTCATATCCACTATATTCGTGTTTATATATATATATATATATATATATATATATATATATATATATATATATATATATAGAGATATATAGATATAGAGATAGATAGATAGATA
>JAYMFT010199864.1:0-2500 GCA_038088735.1 Panulirus argus
ACACACACACACACACACACACACACACACACACACACACACACACACACACACACACACACACATTCATACACACAGACAGAAACATAGAAGCACAGACATACACACACACAACACAGTTGTATTCCTTATTCTGGTCTCGATGTGTTGATTATGCTAAGGAGCAACACTTGCTTCTTTCCTCCCCCCTCCCCTTTGTCTTGTGTTTAAGTGGTTAGGTTGAGAAGAGAGAGAGAGAGAGAGAGAGAGAGAGAGAGAGAGAGAGAGAGGCAACTTTTTGGGATTAATTACCATACCCAAGAACTTCATTGAACCGAGAAATACCTTACTTTAGTATTTATATTTTTAAAGATTGCGTCAAGCAGTTTTGGCTTAAGAAAAACAAGGAAGGTAACAGTAAATCTAATTAGACTTATGCCATTATATTCATAAACTGTAATATGTCAGGTAATGAAACTACGGTCACATACCAATGTAATGAACATACAGTTGAAATTACAAAATTCGCAGAGCTGATGACCGGCCGGTGTGGGACGGAGTATGGAATACTCCCATGGTATGTGTATTTAATATTGGTGTTATTTGTGTCTGGCCTTTCGTTGTGGTTGTCGTGTAATCGCCATCTTCTTTACTCTCCTATCGACAGTGGTGTTCCTCAGGGCCGTTTTCTATCCCTCGCCTTCTTTTTCTTTCCATCAGTGATCCTTCGAAAGCAGTAACCGTTTTCTTTCCTTGTCTCATGACCCGGCTGTAAACTCGTCCATATTTTACAATATTCGGCTTTCCTTTCTCGCTTGGTCGGTCTGCCTCCCTCACGCGCCACACTTCGACTGCCTTCCTCTCTTTAGAGGGAGAGGTCGATCCATCAGCAGTTTCGGAGGCTGACCGGCCCAGAGAGAGAGAGAGAGAGGAGGGTAGTTATGAGGGAACAGAGTGAGTCTGGAACTGAAGTAATCAACTGGACCGAAGCTCCAGTCTCCTGGGTCGTCTTATGCAGGACGGGAACTAAAGTAATCGACTGTTCTAACTGCAGTCCAGATGCTCGTGTAATGAAGGTTTGAACTAGTAATCAGTTGCACTTTAGAGTAATCAACTGCACTGGAGCTGTATATTCTTGCTACACGTACAGTTTAAAGAAGGCACCTCTGGAGAAGGATGTTGTTCAGGTCCATTATAAAGATCTCATACTACACAACGAGGTTGTATGTCTCGGTAAAGGTCAAGTGATGACAAGGTTTCCAGACCTGAGGCAAGAGAGAGAGAGAGAGAGATGGAAAACTAGATTCTCAAGTCCAGAAGTGAGTACTGTGCTTTAACTGAATGAAAAGTTTTGTTTAATGTATTTTGATTAGATTACGTATGTAGTTCTCAAACTGACCAGCTGGAACATAGAACCCCAGTGTAAAGATAAACACACTGATTAATTCATTCAGCTTCTTAAGACAAGAATTGGATTTATAGAATTGCATATGACGAAATCGCTTCTACGTATCCAAGATGTGATGAAAAAGGAACCCAGTTCTTGAAGTAGTTGGTGAGAGTTGGTGTGATCCTTTGCCTCGTGTTGGCCACACTGGGAGACTTCAGCAAACATTCAGTGTAACATTTGAGCAACGCAGTGTTACAGGCTCAGTTGTGAAATGTTTGTGGCTCCACTGAGCACAGTCGACGTTTTCCAGACTGCTGTGTCAGCCGGGAAGATTGTTTTAGTATAAAAAAACAACAACAACAACTAGAGATGGAAACTCTGAATGTTTAAAGTGTCTTAGTGTTCAGACCTTACCCAAGTGAGGGGTAATGTTTGGAATCTCATTGAGAAATGAGACATCTTCCGTTAAGAAATTCTGCTCCTGACAGTCACTGCTGAATGTGGATATATCTAAGCCGTCTGAGGTACCGATTGCTAACTTCTACCACGTCAGACGCCCTTGGTTACCACAAATGCAGCGCCGGGTCAGACAGGAGTAATATTGATTAGTAAATATGATTATCTTCATTTCATAAATACATGCATTATGACCATGATATAAAGTTTCCCTTTTTTATTATTGATCTTAAGTTTCGTACACAGTTGGAGGTTACTATAAAGGATCATTGGTTTGGCAGTCTAGGCCGTTTCCTCAAATTTCACTGTAGTTCTTCAGTATAGATAGGCTGGGGGATCCCAGGCGTAGACTTGGGACCCCTGGCGTAGATTGGGGAACCCTGACGTAGACCGGGAATCCCTACTGTAGACTACGAAACCCTACAGTAGATTAGAGACACCTTGCGTAGACTGGGAACCCCTTACTGTAGTTTAGGGACCCCAGGCGTAGACTAGGAACCCCCTCAACCGTAGACTGGGGACCCCCCCTCTGTAGACTTTGGTGTGGTAGTGAAAAGTAGACTGGTAAATTTTGAGACTTCCTGTTTATTCGATTGTGTAGATGGGCATACATGAGAAAGACAGAAATTGTAACGCAAGACCTGATGGTCCTTGAGGAGGTTAACTTCTAGAGGA
>JAYMFT010199864.1:7500-11695 GCA_038088735.1 Panulirus argus
TCACGAGACTGTAGCCATAGACCACTGCTGGCTGAGGTGTAAGTGCTGGAGGGGTGTGCTCCCTCCAGCTTTGAGGTGCTGGAGGAGGGGGGTGCGCCATCCAGCTTTGAGGTGCTGGAGGGGGGGTGCGCCCTCCAGCTTTGAGGTGCTGGAGAGGGGGTGTGCTCCCCCTCCCTTCCAGCGCTGAGGTACTGGCGGTATGGGATGGGGGGCGCCCCCTGCTCCTTCAGCTCTGGGAGGGGGGACGGGGGCGTTATCGCATCACGCTCCAGCACCCCGGCTGAATGTTACTCACGTAATCCGTGAATACAACGTCTCGGGTGTGAACCCGACGGGGAGCCTGGCTGGGAAAGGCTCGCCGCTTGGCCGGCCATACACACAGACATACGCCTCACTGGGTCACGAGGAGAGGGTTGGGGGTTGGGAGGGGGGCAGGCTGTTGTACCTGGGATTTAATGAGGCCGGCGAATTACGCCCAGTGAGCCGCGTCGTTAAGGTCGGAATTAGGGAGGTGGGTCGGGTGGGTAGTCGGTCGGTACTTTACTGTAGTCTCTTGTAACCACCGGGCGCAATTAGCGTTCCCTCTGACCCTGACGCGCACTGGATGGGGAGTGGGAAGAGCTCCCCCACCCAGTAACCGCCCCTCCTCCCCTTCCCCCTCCTCCGGCCCTCCACGGGAAAGTGCACATTATGCCTCACGAGCTGGCCGGACGGGTCCGAGTGTAGAGGCGTTACCCTAAGGGTCACGCAACGCCTCTCGTGCTCTAAGGGGGGTGTTCACGAATCGAAGTGATTGAGATAGATAGAATTTGTATTTTTTCTTCTTTTTTAACGAAAGGTTATGGGTGTGTGTGGGGGGTAAGGGGGGTGTTAGATGAGCCCGTGCCCTACGTCCCCCCCTCCCCCTCGTCAACAACACTGGAGGCGGGGGGTCGCTTGCCCCTGACAACCCTGGCTCTCTCTCTCCCCCCCCCCTCCGTCCTCTTTCTTGTTCTTCCTCACTACCCCCTCCCCCTCCCTCTCTTTTCCCCTCCCCCTTACGTGTCATCCCCCTACCTCTGTCTCCTCCCGTCTTGTCTTTCCCCTGCTCTGTCTTCTTCCCCCCTTCTCTCTCTCTCTGTCCCACAGCATACATGAATTCAAGAAGTTGTGCGATGGTAGGGAATGGCCAAGAGACGGGGCCACCCCACGAGTGCGGAACTCTCTTCCCTCCCTCTCCCCTTACAGCAAACAGATAATAAAGTAGGTAATTACACATGACTATTGTGACAATTAATCTTAATTACCGGTGTTTGCGGAGGGCGGGAGGATCTCTGGAAGTGGTAACTAACTTAATTACTCCGTGAGGGCTCCAAGGAGGGTTGGAGACAAGTTTATCTGATATATTGTATTTATGCATTAACTCCTGGAGCACGACGGTACGACCCTTGAGCACGACCAGGACGATGCTTTTTTGGCGGACCGTTGGCACCCTCCTCCCGACGAGGAGGTGCTGGTGACGGTGAAATGCGGCCGATGTCTGCCTCGCGTCACCTCTGGTCGAGACCTGTATGAGAGGCAGGTAATATTGGCCCGTCACACGTACCTGCCCACCTACCTGCAGGCTCGTCAGACGGAGTTCCCGTCTGGTCGCAGGCCGTCTGTCAGAAGACCAACGTAGACCCAGGTACCACCCACGGTACGCGGACACTGTTTCCCCCCCCCCCCCACTCATGGTACACGGCATCTGCAGGACCTTGACAAAGTCCACGGTACAAGGGGCGTCCTTCCTCGACCCATTCGCCAACTGACTCGACCCTCTTGATGGATGTGCTCCACCTACAGGAGGGGGCTATAGTGTGGTTGTCAAACCCACGTCCCCCAAACCCACACGGCCACGTCTCCTCGGTGGTACCGTCGCTCGCGATTGTGGTACGCTCCAGACCGTCGAGAGGGTACACTCTGCACCGCGTGGTGGGTATGGAGTCTGTACCATCATGTTGTGTACCGCGAGAATCTCGCTATTGCGGTCAGCATACCAGACCAACTCGATGCCTGCAGTTCATTGCGTTTATTAGCGCAATGTTTGTTTTTTTTCTTCTTTAAACGCAGCAGCAGTACTGACAGCCGTGTTTACGCTCGCAATTAGCGCTAGGAGGCACTTAGCGTAATAGGATGTTACGTAATTGCTGAAGCGCTTTGCCTGAGTGTATGAGCATTGCTATACATGATTAAAAAAGTAGCGCTTGTGTCAGTCTTGGCGTACTGCTGTGAAACATACGATACGTTGGGACTACGAGACAAGGGCAGTAGACATGGTTTAAGCATACCCTCACAATACACAAATATATTCTCACGGAAACGTGAATAAATCATACAATAAATAATTACACTCTCCTCAAAAAAAAAAAAAAAACTTGCAGCACACAGATGCATTCTGTGACAAAGACTGCAATATAAGAATACACCCCACAACACTCAACTACACCCCACAACACACAAATACGCACCATAACACTCAATTGCACCTTCATAACACACAAAACACTCCATCATAACACAAGTTCCACTCAACACAGCACCCGGCCAGACAAACACACACACCACCTTCCTTAACAACACACTCCACCACCCTCCACCCGCACTCTAACAAGGCAGCCGACGGGGACCCACCTGACCGTAGGGCGTGTCGCGCTTGCCGAACCGGAGTCTGAGGGCGGGGGTGCGGTTGTCCTTGCGGACGAGGTCGTGGTCGAAGAGTGGGTCAGCCTGGGGGGAGAAAGGTCATCATTAATGTAAAGTTCAGCAAAATAAAAGTGCATCTAAGTATCTATATGTCTATATCTATCGACATCTATCCTCATATCTATGTATCTATCTATTTGTCTATCTCGCTGCCTGTTTATATATCTACTTATTCATCTGTCTATCTCTTTATGCATCTGTTTACTTATCTGTCTGTCTATTTATCTGCTTACTGACTTTATCTATCTATCTATATATATACAGGGCCGACGTTATCTTGATCCAAAATGGTATCTGGGGAGATATCTTCATACCTCACACGTCTAATGAAAATAAAACGATTAAAAAAAATCTTTCTAAAGCTTTCGTTTCTTATGACCCCCTCCCACTTTTGAGGGGAGGGGTAATTCCACTCCTTCTCCTCCTCCACTGAAGAGGTATTAAGGGGAAATGGATAAAGATTTCGGGAAGCTGATGTTCCTTTGTTATTCCTGTGACGTTCTGGAGTCCAGGTGGTGGCGTTCATGTCTCTATGGAAGGCCAAGACGTTGGTTGGTGTGGTGGATGAGCGCGTGGCTGGCTGGCCCCAGTGGTGGGTTTGGTTGGTGGAGGAGCCAGAGGCGGCAAGTGTACGGCAGGACTGGTCGTACATCAGTCGGAAGTCACTCACTGCACGACCAGCTCGGTCGTACACCAGTCGTGCGACGAAGATTGAAAAGGACCCTTTATAACTGCAGAGGTTTTCTGCGTAGCCATTAAAAAGTTAGGCAACACTCAGACCTATTGGCACGAGTCCCCGGGACGCACTGGCTAATGGTGGGTGGGGGAGGGATCGGTGGGGAAATTCACGGTTCAAACTGCATTTAAAAAATGGTCGCTTAACTTCTGCCGATGCTGAATGCATTAAAAAGGAACTTAAAAAACTCTCTCGTGTTCTGAGGAGTTAAAACAAGTTTGGGATACGACGTAAACTTCGGGTGAAGCATAATATTCTGCAGGGCCTGTTAATAAGGCTCCCAGTACCACTGAAGGTTGGCAGCGATGGCCGCTGCCCCTGGAACAGCAGCGCCAGCTCGGCCATACGGGGAACTAAATCAGAAAGTAAACAAGGCTTCGTTCTCTGTGTTTTGTAAAAGTTTAAATTGATGTTTATGCCAAAAAAAAAAAAAAGTTTTACCTAAAGGATCAGTAGACAAATTAGAACACACAAAACATTCATTATTATCTTGGATCGTTATTTACAGAAAGCATGTAAATGCAGTATCCAAATGACTTACGCACAAACACAGTGTATATATATATATATATCAGGGGATAGGGGTGAAAGAATACTTCCCACGTATTCCCTGGCTGCTTGTGTGCCCCCACCACTAGCTAGACCACGGAATACTCGACAAGCTGCTGCGTCTCATGATTATTGTGTGGCCATCGGCAACTCAAGGGTGTGCCGTTTTGATAACTGCTTCTTTCC
>JAYMFT010199875.1:0-11694 GCA_038088735.1 Panulirus argus
AGATCCCATATGAAGACAGTACAAAAAAAAAAAAAATAGACTTGCATTCTCTCGAATGGCGCAAAGTGAGGCATAGAAGTATACAGCTGGACAATGGGGGTTATTTAGGGAACATGAAAAAAATATATAAACATCGAATTCAAGAGAGATAAAGATATACACTAGTAATTATTCAGTGGAGAGTAGTGGAGGAATGGAACAAGGGGTCAAGCGAAGTCATGAAGCCAAGACGTTGACGTATCTCAGGCAGACATTTGATAAATACATGACTAATCATGACTGGGTGTAAACAGTAACAGTCTCGTATGAGCCAGAAATCCGCTTGCACTTTCCTGAGTTCTTGGTTTATTTCGTTCTCCAGAGGCCGAGTACCTCAGGCCTAATGATAGTACCGAGGTGACCGGTTTAGACAAACCCCAAACACGGAGTCCAGATGCGCCTTGATTAATATGACGTGATACGTATATATATACAGGGAAAATCCTCACTTGGCCCCCTTCTCTGCTCCTTCCTTTAAAAAGAAAAAAATTATATATATATATATATATATATATATATATATATATATGATGACATCATGCATATGATGACGTGATACATATGATGAATATTTTCATGATCATGAGTCAGAGAGGCCGGCAGACGAGGATGGGAAGAAGAAAGCGAGTGGCTAAGGGAGGCACGTGTCAATCTTGGGTGTTGGGAGAGGCAGACATCACACCTCCTCAAGTCCACTAGCAATATGCATAAATTGCCTCTGCAGTGTAGCGGTCGGGAACAAAGTTAAAACTGGACTCAAGTTCAAATCGGTGGCGTGATGTTGCTAACACGACGTGTGACCTGCAGATCAGCGGCAGAAGAGAGAAAATCATCAGATGACCACTTGGCATCACCAGAACTTGATGTAATAGGTTGTGGAAATGTTTACATAAACAAGTTCAATAATTTTACGTTTTCCTGGTTCCTTAAGGAAAGCAATGGGTCTTGTTCATACTTCCATGAGCCGAGGGGTCAGAGCAGTGCAGGACAAGCACGAGGACGAGCAACGTGAAGGTGACGTAACCATGGGTCTCCCGGCTGGGGGCAGGGCAGCAGTAGGTGCGGAGAACGAGCAACGTAAAACATTACCATGGGTGTCTCTAGAGCTCCTGGGGACGCGCAGGAAGGCAGTAGGTGCGGAAGATAATGAATGTGAGGGAGGATGGAAAAAATATGAACCCAAGTTCAGAGTTTGATAAGTAAAACCATTTCAGCACACTCTTCTCAAACAATCATACCACAACCACACCTCTGTCTTACTCTACAGTACGTGCAATTTCTTATTTCATCAAACCACCTCATACTAAATACTGTCCTCAGACGTTTCATTTGCAACACATCCACTTCCCTCCGTTATTTCTCATCTGGAGCCCACACCTCGCATCCATACAACACCGACAGGACTACTATACCATCAACATTACCCATCTTTGCCTTGCCATACAGCGAGTTCACGTTTCACACATTCCTCCATGTGCCCAGGACCTTCGCCCCCTCTCCCATCGTGTAGTTCACTTGAGCTCCCACGTCCACTCCCAGGTGTCTAAGACACTCCACTTCCTCACATTCGAACTCACACTTCAAATATCCTGTCTCCATTGCTAAACCTAGAACATTTGGCACCGTACCTACAGCAACCTGACCAGTACCTAGAAAATAGACATTGTAGCTGATGCAACCGACACCGTACCAAATACAACCAGCACCTTATACTTGTATTACACTGTCCACTCGGCCTATGAAAGCACTAGTAGAGAGAACATGCCGAGATGGAAATTTTTTGTAGTTTCATCATCCTGACGCTCTCAGGAATAAAGATTTCAGCCTCTCCTCTGTCAAGAAAAGAGGTTATGATAGGTGTATACTTTACTCTCATTCTAGTTTTTGCTCATCATGTGCCATAAACACCTTATTCATCGGTAATTGAATACCACGAAGAACGTTTTCCATCCGTGTTTATCACGACACAACCAGTGAAAGGTCTTGGGTTGGGAGATGAGCTTACTCGAGTGTTGGGCGCCTCCACCTCCAGGTCTCCACAATAGAGTCTATTCCCGCGGGCTGGCGGCTTAAGGCGGGCTCCAGTGTAGCCGATTCTCCTCCTGTTGTGCTACCACGTGAAAGGTTAGCCTCCGTTGATGCAGCAGTATGTGAACGTCTAGCCACTTGATGCCGTTGCTAGTTTGGCATTATGTGTATGGTTAGGTCCTGTTGATATGGCATTATGTGAACAGATAGTCCCTGTTGATGCTGTTGTAGAGGTATTATGTGAACGGGTAGCTTTTACTGATGTTAATGTTCGTGCGAAATCATGTGAACGTAGTAGAGTCTCACTGATGTTGATATAGTGGCGTGATATGAAAGGTCATTGTCTGATGATGTTACAGATGTTATGGAATCATTAGAATTTTGGCCTCTGTTGTAAGATTAAGTGAACGGTTGGTCTCTAATGATACTACTACTGTTGTAACATGATGTCAACGGTTAGTCTCTGTTGATATTATTCTATTGTAATGTGAACGCTTAGCGTCCATTAAAGTTTCTGGCGTTGTAGCATCATTTAAACGGTTTTTGTCGTTCTTAGCATCATGTATACGGTTAGTGTCTACTGATGATGCTATTTCAGTGGCACTATGTAAAGAGGTTATTGCTCAAAAATCTTCTGCGAAGTCTGTCAAGCGGTGGAAGGCGCGGCGCTGTTTATACTCTCCGTCGGTTTCAAGGGAGTGTGGAGCCGAGGTTTCCGGGGGAATCTCTGTCAAGTTTGCCAGTTTATAGAAAACGTACGACGACTTTTCCCCTTGTTTTTCATGAGACTCTTCCCAGGGCTTTGTGTGTCAGCGTCTGAGAGCTCCAGGAATACACGTTATGTTATTTTCTCTTATCTTTGACTGGATAAAGTTGGTATTTTTGACTGTTTCTAAGGCGTGCAAAACACTTAAGGAAAACGTAAAAGAGCATTTTATAATTTTTTCCTCTTTATTACTATTTGTTCTTTCAGTTTTGTTTAATCGCTTTCCATTTCTTGTTTCTGTTGAGCTTTATAGTGTTTATATGAAAAAAAGATTATATCAGTTTTCAACTTAACTGTGTATTTGCATTATCATCATTACTGCATTCCCTATTTTCATGTGGTAAGTTAGGTACATAGAACATCTGAGCTCGCTCACACACCATCTCAACCAACATCCAGTGTAAGAAAATGAAACTGTTTCCCACATGTACTTAAGCACTTCTTGATTTTACACTTGCCATACGAAGCTATCTTAGATAACTCGGTAAAACTAGAATGTTGTATTGATTCTAGTTAGCTTGTATGTTGCTTGGGCAATCAACATGGAAGTGGGTCAACATGAAGCCGTTGTCTAACATTTACCGCAACGAGTTCATTTTTCGCATTCTATTCTATACCTCTTTTTCTTGTCTTATGAATCTAATCATCTTTTCTCAACTGTGAATTTACGTAATAGCCTAAAATTTCATACATATACAATGTGCAACTAGAAATGTATTAATGAATATACTTTCCACCGAACATCTCCCCCAGATCTGATTCTTGTATACCATATTGGGTCAAGAGTTCTTTTCAGCATAAAATACACTACAATTGACCATCTTCCAATTAGAATAAATTGGAATTTAAACATTTCTTTTTATGAAGAAGCGAATTGTCTTCCCTGCTTGTAGAGCTGGCAATAATTTAGTGGGCGAGGAAGAAGTTCAGCTGACAACACTGTACTCGAAGGCATTCATCAAGCCAAGATAAAGACTGTTCTTACCAAATATTTGGTTGACAGAGATTCAGGCTGTTCTTGCCCGAAGGGCTTGCTGAGGTCCAGGCTATTCTTGCCTAAAGCATTAACCAAGATCCAGGTGCTTTTGTCTGACGGGTTAGCAAGATTACAGTTTGTTCGCTTTCAGAGAACTGGATAAAACTAAAGCCTTCCTCTCTCAGAGTGTTGAAGACTTAAGCTGTTCTCTCTCGAAGAGCTGACGAAGACCCAGACCAGTCTTACTCAGAAAGTTGGCCAATATCCAGACCGTTCCTGACTGGAGGCTGACCAAGATTCAGGATATTTTTGACCAGCTGAATAGCCAAGATCCAGGCTGATCTTGACCGGAAGGTTGGCATAGATATAGTTTGTTCTTACCCACAGTTGTCTAAGATGCAGACCATTTCTGACCGTAAGTCAGAGAAAGATGGAGGCATTCACACTGGAAGGTCGATAATGATCCAGGCTCTTTTTACCCACAAGAAAGGCCATGATGAAGACTGTTCTTGGCCGGAACATTGGACAATATCCCGATCTTTCCTGACAGCAAGTTTGGCTACTTTGGTTGGAAGGTTGGTCAAGATTTAGTCCGGTTTCGCTTGCAAGGATGGTGAAGACAGTGTCCATCCCTGTTGAAGAAACTGGCCATGATCCAAACCATTCCTTACCTGAAGGCTAAGAAGATGAATACGTATCCCAGCCTGAAGGCTGACCATGCTGCAGACCTTTCCTGGTCAGAAGGTCAAGATGGCTCGAGGCTGGAAGGTAGGTCAAGATACCAGTTTACAAAAAGATCTTGACCTAAAAATTGACAAACATCCAAATCATTATTGGCCTGAAAGTCAACAATATCTAAGATTGTTCTTGGCCGAAAGGTTGCTCAAAATCTAGGCTGCTCTTTGCTGAATGCCTGTCAAGGATCGGACCGATCCCTTTCGTAGGATTAGAAGATTCAGACCGCAAGAATGACTATCTGCTGGATAATTTCTGACAGTTCTAACCTGGAAGGCTGACCGGAACATTTTTAGCCGAAACTTTCACAAAGGTTAGTACCGCTCCTGACTGGAGAGACAGCCAAAGATGCATGAAGTTTCAGCTTGGACTTTTGCCTAAAGTCCACACCGTTCATGGCTAGAAAGTTGACCATGATCTGGCCGTCCTAGACCAAAATGCCAAAATGGCTACTAGGATCCATGTCTTTCCTCTCCTCTAGCTTATCAAGATTCTGGATTGTTTTTGACAGGAAGATTCGCCTTTATCAATCAATTTTTTACCAGAAAGTTGACGCGACCCAGGTCACTCAAGGTGAGACATCAGGCCAATAAATTGACAGCCTTAGGCCCGAGTTCTGGGCAAGATCCTGGTCTTTCCTTTGCCGGAAGGTTGGCCAACGACCAATCAAGTCTGCTCCATTCGTGATCAGAAAGCCGAGGATAAAGAACATTCACTTTCGGAAGGTTGGTAAATAACCAGACCGTAGGGCAGGCCAAGATCTAGATTCTAAATATCCGGAATGATTGACAAAGAAGCAAAATGATACAGGCTTGAGGGCTGGTCGAAATCCAGATTGTTCCAGGCGGAAATGTTGGTCAAGATCAATCCTGTTGTGGCCGGAAGACCAAATCGAGAATGGCGTTCACTTGGGTAGTAGGCTGTTGACAATAGCCGCTCAGGGTGGTATTACCGTCCTGACTCAGGAGAGAAGTGCCCAGAACACACTTTCACCCTCCATGTTAGGATTGCTGGTCTTACTTTGTCATCAAAACTGGACTACCAGCTAAGCTAGTCCTACCAACATCTCCGTACAAATACCACACACCTACTCAAATCTCACTTTCTTCCCTTAAATTCTCTTGTTTTCACTTGTCTGAAAAATCTTTTCAAATGTAATCATGGTGGTGTTTAACGAACTCATGGCCTTTAGCACCCTACATCATACGGTGCCAATAATCTCCAGGTTCCCGCCCGACTCAACCGTTAATGAGATTAGCGCCGGTTCCTTCCAGTTTCCTCCTCTCTAATAGTCCTGACCCTGGACCGTTCCAATAGGTACTGTTGACAAATGTATAGTACTTCTAAAGTCGAAAAGTTGGCCAAGATTAACATCCTTGCAAGCTGGATGATGGGAAAAGATCCATCCCATTACTGACTGGGAGGTCGGCCAAATCCTAACAGTTTCAAGGAAAAAAGTTGGTCAAAGCTAAAACCGTTACTGCTGGAACGTTGATCGATGATCCGAGCATTTCCAGGTCAGATGTTTTCCAAGATTCGCACCATTCCAGGCTAGAAGGCTCACAAGAATCCATACAGTTTTTAGGCCAGACGGATGACCTACATTCCTACCGTATCTTACCAGAGGCTGGCCAAGATCCAGGCTATCCAGTATGCAAAATTGACCAAGCTGACCAACCATTATAAAAAGGAAGGCTTACCAGATCCAGACCTCCTGTTGGGAGTTTGACTTTTCTAACCAGATGGATATTAAGATCCAACTACTTCGGGCAGCGGGATTATCAAAGATCAGGACCGTTCCGGGCCGTAAGCTTTGCCAAGATGAACTCCGGTCTGAACCAAAAGGTTAGTCAAAATCCAAACTTTTCTTAGCCAAAAACTTACAAAAGATCCATAGCGATCCCGGTTTGAACGATGACAAAGGTCCAGAATGCTCCTCGCAGGAAGAATCGCGTAAAGAAACGAAAAAAAGTTGCAGAAAGATTGGCCAAGACCAAGACTGTTACATGCCAGTTGGTTGGCAAAGATTTAAACGGTTTCAGGCAGGAAGGTTGACCGAAATCCATGCCATACCGTCAATAAGTTGGCAAAGATCGACACCGATGTCGGCGGCGCAATTAGCAAATATCTAGATTGTTCCAAGCCAGGGGTTTGGTAACCTAAGGAAAGAAGGTTAAGCCAAGATTCATCAGGAAGAATGACAGTTATTCAAACTGTTGCAAACCAGAAGCTTTGCAAAGATCTAAAACTCTCTTAGTTGAATTGCTGACCAAGATCCAGACCTTTACAGAACAAGAGGTCGGCTTAGATGCAAACCGTCACTGGCCGGGCAAAGTCTGCGGGCA
Source organism: Panulirus argus (assembly GCA_038088735.1). NCBI lineage: Eukaryota > Metazoa > Arthropoda > Malacostraca > Decapoda > Palinuridae > Panulirus > Panulirus argus. Next base: position 6,890 of record JAYMFT010199875.1, read on the forward strand.
CACTTGTACTGTCGTCCACACAGCGGGGCCTGGCCCAGTCAAAGACTGGCACGAGCCAGAGCAGGTGTTCGATAGGGCAGTGTGCAGTACGATAACTATGGCGCCAAGCAAGAAGGATCGTAAGAGTAATAGCACTGTGTTACAATCACTGCCCCTGGGCTCCAATTGTAACCTCGTGTGTCTGGCAACGACGTTACACTACCGGGCAATGTCTGGTGAAATCGCACAACTACCAAAATGGGCACTTTGTCCGTTTTCCAGCGGGCGCAAGCGGTAAGCCCGTCAACAGGTAAAGTGCATGCTTGTGCCCACGCGCATTGCTCGATCGTGTCTACGAGCCTTAAGATCCAGACTGTTCCAGGCTGGGTGGTTGCCTGAAACTAGTACAGTTTCAAGCCGGGAAGTTGGCCAAGATCAAGACAGTTCCTTTACCGAAGGTTTGCCAAGATACACACTTCTCCAGGCCAGACGGTTGAATTAGATTCATATTTTTTTCGGCTGGAAAGTTGCCCTAGACTCAAACCTTTCCTGGCTGAAGATAAAGCAAAGATCCAGGTCCCTCCTGGATAGAAGGTTGTCTAGGATTCTGATCGTTCCAAGCCAGAAGGTAGATCAGGACACGGCCGTTAGTGGCCGAAAAGTTGAAGATCTTGACTTTTCCAGTTAGTCGAGTTAATCAAGATCCACTCCTTATATGAAAGGAATTTAGCAAAGATGTAAACCGTTCCTGGCTGGAATGATGGCCAAGATCGAGACTGCTCCTGGAGTAGACGGTAACCGAAATCCTACGAGGAGTTTTAATTAAAACCCACATTCTTCCTAATTGGATGGATAGTCAAGATCCAGTCCAATATTCACAGATACTTTGGCGAGAGTCTTGCCTCAGCAATGGACTATAAAGTCAAAGAACAGCTGTTTCACAATACTAGTTGCTGCCGGGGGTCTTGCAATATAAGAGCCTCAGACCCTGTCAATCCTCGGGATTTAAAAAGAAAAAATTTTGGGTTCTACACTATTCATTGTGTAGCGGGACTATACGTGGTGGTGAAGACGCGCGTAGAGCTTAGTAACAACCCGACGGTTCATGCCCCTACGGACCGTGCCCCTGAGGAACGTATCCTTCATCACCTTGCATGTCTCGAGGGGAGACAAAGTATTGTTGTCTTAAGTTTATACAGATAATTGAAAATAACTATTATTCGTCTCGCCACCCAGTACATAAAAACGTTGAGAAATGAAATTTCTCAGCAAACATTGTCTTCACTTAAAGAACTTAAATTATTTGGAACATCTGAAATCTCCGAGGTTATTCTCCCTAGAAAGCAGACGTGAGAGGTATATCATCATCTATACCTGGAAGATCCTAGAAGTTTTGGTTATAAACTTACATTCGGAAATAACATCCTTCTGACACGACAGGCATGGAATACTATGTAAAATATTACCCTTGAAATCCAAAGGAGATATGTACAAAAGGAGAGAACACCTTAAACATCCGAGGCCCAAGACTCTTCAACACCTTGCCAGTTACCATCAGAAACATGATGGGATGTACAGGGGAGAAGTTTATGAGTGTACTGGACAAGTACCTACAAAGTGTTGCCAACCAGACAGGTTATGGGGGCCACATAAGCCTGAGGGCTGCGGCTTCCAACAGCTTGGTCAACCAACGTCTAAATCAACCAGCCGGGACCCAGCCAGGGATATGGGGGTGAAGACCATCGAAGACTGCATCAATTATACTCTGGGTAGGAAGTAAGAAGCACGTCTGGCGAATACTTCAGCTGGTTTTATATTCTTCTGCAAGTATCTGTCTCTCCATAAGTCTACTTGTGAGTGTATAACCCTTTGTGTGCCTAACAGTTTGTTTTTGAGGAGTCTATGTTTCTTGTGTGCCTGACTGTCTTTGCAAGTCCCTGACTATTTATGTCTCCTTGTGCTTGTATGAGTTTCTGAGTTCGCGCTGCTGTACATGCCTGTGTCTGTACATTTTTTTCTCTCTCTCTTTGAGCTTGTCTTTCTGAGGTTGTCTGGATATGAGAGTTTGCCTCTCTTTGGCTTTCTTGCTTTTATGTTTCTTTTTTTTATCTGTATGCCTGTGTTTATGATTTATTCTTGTGTATAACTTTATATTTGTCATTGTTTACTTTATGCGTCTGTGTATGTCTGATTTTCCATGTCGCTGTCTGTCTATATCTCAAGTGTCTGTGCCTCAGAACTATGTGTTTGTGGGTATCTATATTATTTCTGTGCGTCTGTTTGTATGTTTGTCCATGTCTGTTCCGCTGTACTTTAAGTGCCTTCCTCTAGAACCATCTGTCTGTGTATGAGAGGATTTGCCTCTTCTTGCAAACGAGTTTGCTTATCTGTTTCTCTGAGGATCACTCTGCTCTACCCCTCTGTCGCTGCTCTACAGGCAGTACCCAGCTGCCAGTGCCGACAATAATAATCGTAATAAAAGACACATCAAGACTGAGATAACAGTCCACAGGTTTTGCCTATACTGACCCGAGACCATTATTTAGGTGTGTTCTGGGAACTCACGAACTTTACACCAGTTCAACAACGCTCTCATGAACCACGTCTGCAGTACCTTGACTAAGTACAGGGAACACTTTCAGTTTTTTAGAAGAGGACAATAAGCTCATTCAACTTTCAGTAAAGGATTATTGTTCAGAATTCACTTAGATTTCTAGGAAAATTACCCAACCAAATATAAACCAAAAAATTATTGTGTGTCCTTTCGAGAAATACTGACAATGCTATTGCGAAGGATTGATTTACAATGCATAGAATTATTTTGAAATAAAGGGAAAAGCCATAAAGGACAAAATACGTAAGAATATATATAGAAGAATTAATCGTTGTTTGTAGCAACTTGCAGTGTAATACAGGACACCACAATGAAATACAGAAGGTCTAAGAATGTATTAACCCAAAAAACGGTATCCTACAGGAAAAAACAATATAATACAGTAAGATGAAAGCATTAAAACAGACGGATGCAAGGATAACGAGGTCTAAAGTTAATTGTGGATGATACCAAAATCATCCAGAAACCCTGAGGGTAGTTATACGTGTAGATATTTCAAAGGGTACTACGCATCCTTAAGATATCTATCTATAACATCTTCGTTGTCTAATCGCATGAAGCCTAACATAGCTATCATTTGAATCATCAGAGGCCTGCAGTGTATACGAATGTCATCCAAATCAAGTATCCTGAAGCTAACTGGACATCACCAATGTTATCCAGACATCCTCAGGCTAACGGTATGTATTCCACAAGTTATCCTGATATCCAACGGGTACCTTGATATTATCCTATAGGCAAACGTCCTGAGGCAAAAGTATAAATTATATTATCCAGCCTCCAAGAGGTTAAGCGTGGGTATCAACAAAGTTGTAGAGAAGTTCTTCTGTTCACTGGATATCAGCAAAGTTATTCAGGTAATGCGAGGCTAACTTGGGGTATTACCTAGTTATCCAGGCATCCTGGGGTAACTGCTGATATTAGCCAAGTTATCCAAGCATGTTGGTTTTAAAGGAGAATATCAATTAAGTTATCCAAGCATCTTGGGAGTAAGATAGCTAAGTAATCCAGATATGATGAGGGTAACCATACATTAGCCAAGGTATCCAGATATCCTTGGGTAACTGTGGATTATAGCTAAGTTATCCAATCATCCTGGGGTAAATGATTTGAAGATAAGTTATCTAGACATCCTGGGGTATCTCTTGGTATTTGCCAAAGCCCAGGCACCCTGAGGGTAACGGATATTTTATCTAACCATCTTCACACTAGCTGTAGGTCACCCATCGTAATATTTCCAAAGTTTCAGTTTTTGACAATTTGTTGTTACACTTCCTGGCCTGCCTTAGGAGCAAACACCTAACAGTCACGTACAGAGAGCATGGTGTGCACCATTACTTATATACAGTAAGTGTATATGCACACAATACAGGTTTTCGCACATACACATACACATGACTTTTGTCATGAAGGTCCATAGGCGAGCTCACGGCTCTCGTATTCGACTCGTTACTGTATCGGAACAGCTGCGAATCCCAAGCCTATGTATGATTCGTACCGAGTGAACGAAGGTGCCTCATTCTGGAAACGGAGCTCTCCTGGTGAGGGTGAGGTAACGGCTGAGGACTTACCAGCAAATTGTTAGCCATATGATTTTTGTGGGGATTGATCACATTCAGTCGGAAACGACACATTGTTGGTGGTTACCTCGAGTTTACTTCACGATATGGGGTTTCAAGCTCATCAAAATTTCGGATTATATATTCATAATAGTCGACAGGGATCCTATCAACCCTCTCCTTTTGAGTGTCATACAATGAAATAGTTTTTAGGGTTAGGATAAGCATAGAGAAACTCGGCAACTTGAGCTAGAATTCTACTTTCATTTATGTGCACACTATTCATAGGTAATAGACTTTACGTTTCCCTTGCATAGCTACACACAGCCGGGTAGCGGAGTGATGCTTTACCTGAAAATCGACAATTATTAAAGTGATCGCTTACACTATTTTCAGGAATTCTATATAAAGTGAGACTGAAGTGTGATTAGAATAAACAAACGGCATGAATAGGAACAGTTTATTGCAATAACATGAATCCTTGTGGGAACAGAATGGACGAGGTTTCTGCAGACACTGGGGCGGAGACTAATGGCCTGTCCAGACGAGCGGGCATGCCCGCTAACGGGCACTTTTAACGGGCAAACCGTCAAATTGCCCGAGCGCCCGATGAACGAAATCACGAGGCGGTGCACGGTGGCTCGAGCTTCGCC
>JAYMFT010199886.1:0-41809 GCA_038088735.1 Panulirus argus
ATATATATATATATATATATATATATATATATATATATATATATATATATATATATATACATATATATATATATTACAGAAATTTATTTAAGCTGTGAAGTACAAGTACGGCAATAAGTCGTCAGCACCACACGACTTCCGACTTTCCAGACAAATCAGTTGTCCCATGACGTCAGAGCGGGCACTTAGTGCTCTGGTAGCTCCATTATAGCAACCGCAACAAAAAAACGAGTCGTGCAGAGGAAATTTATCTAGCTTTTGGTAACATTATAAAATGAGAATAGACTCAACATTGCATACTTTCTTATTTAGAACTATACGATGTGAGACGCGCTAACGTATCCGTTGAGCTACAGAATAAATTAAAAGTTTCACCCCAAGAACTTCGCTATTTTTCAGCGAAAAAAAAAATCTTCGTTTTCCGTACTCTTCATGACCACGGACTGCTTCCAGTGTTCATCGCTCGCTCTCACTCCACTATTCTCCTAGCTATACCAAAGAATATGTTACGTCTTCTCTACCTCACGTGATTTTACCTCTCGCTCTCTCTCCCCTTACAAGTATCCATTTTGGCGTCCTTAAGAAAAAAAAAATCCTTCAAATTTCCGAAAATTTGAATTTAGAATCTAGGTCTGAGTGTATCCTTATTTATGTTTCTCATAAGCCTGAGTTATGGGCATGAAGTAGTGATTATATAAAGCATATTATCCCATTACTTTTTTCCAGATCCCATTACAGTCAATTAATAGATTCAGTAAGAGATAACTCTGGGGTTATTAGGGAAGAGATGGGATCAAAGTATAAAAAGAAAGAATAAAGCTTCGAACCCGATAAGCTCACTTAATGAGCATTAGAAAAACTCCGGAATATTGTGATGACTGAATCATACCTAGGGTTGAAGAGTTTGGTAATAGGGATTACCTTTTCCTGAATATACATTTCTTGTGCTTGTGTCGCTGAACACCACACTATTGATAAAATCTTTTTCAGGAGAAATTAAAGGTTGAACACAAGCCAAGAGACTCCCGCTAAGACTTCATTTGAGTGTTCCATATTAGCGCAAAGTCATAATCTTGGGGGAACTTTTTTTTATGCATTGGAAAGGGCCAAAGGCCACATTCATGAGCAAACACATTTTCATGGTACCTTCCTTAAACCTTCAAAGCTTCAATACAATAATCAATACTAAAGATGTAGGAAGCAAAATGGTCAATTGTCAACTGCACCAGATCTTTCTTGGGCTTCGCTATTTTAGAGTTTGACTTGTAATAAATAAAGACCACAATATTAACCGTGGACACACATGCCCATCGCAAAACGCGGTGATGTAAGGTATCAATTCTGAATACCACAGCGCAATTCGGACGTCCATTAAGGTCCCTTAGAAATGTTGCCAGCTAGGATTCTCCGGAGAAGCCAATGATGGTCTCGATGCCTTACGAAGGCAGTCTTACTTTCGGTCCTTTCCTCCACCGATCCACAGCGTTGATAAATTCACCACTATTACGTGTATTGTGCTAGTTTTATTGCTGATATACTCGCCCCAACATAGTTCTTGTTCCTCGTCAAATATATTCACCATTTTTTTCAGACTAATAAATAAATAACTTATGATTATGTATTTCTAATGTGCATACAATCCCTGGTTTAAAAACCACACAACAGTCGTCAGACATTAAACCCAACAAAAATACGCATACATGAAAGAAAAAAAAAGGGGGTGAAAATATAGGGAAAGAAAGTATAATAAGAGGAAAGATAATATTTACCATGGGCTATGGGATAACATTGTTCGTGTTTACCGAAGGCATAGAACTTTGCCGCGAAACAAATGACTATCTCTTCTCTCTTCATAAATATCCTATATTCGCTACAAAGCACCTCAAAATGGTCCGTTACTATGCCATGCACCTCTTCTAATGTCATGTACACACATTGATATCTAATATTCAACCGCATCAGGCAGGATCAGGCAGGTTCAACAGTAAACAAATAAATTTCAGAGGCGAACTGTCTGACTTCCTTAATCTTCAATTTGGCTCTGATGAAACAGCAATTTCTTGCTCTTAAACTAACCCCATGATCAGGTACAACCAACAGTGAGGTCAAAGTTCAAACAGTCATTTTTGATGGTTTGCTCTTCGCACTAATAATTACGTCCCGCAGGAACAAGATATTTTGTCGGTAACACCGAAATTTTGAGACCACCCGATTATTTCCTCGAGCGTGACCATTCCTAAAGTCTAGCCTTCCCCAAGCTTAGCCATTCCAAAGGCGTAGCTTTACATAATCCCCAAACATAGTCATTCCAAAAGCGTAGCATTATATAATCCTATCCATTCCTTAAGCATAGCAATTCCTGAAGCCTAGTCTCTGAACGACTTATTCCAAGCCTAGCCACCCATTAGATTGTGTGCGCCTTGACCACCCTTTACTGGTGCTTGCCTTATGTACAGCTTCATTTGCCTTCTTTTCCTAAACTTTATGTATATTATTTTTCCCCTTGTCATCCGCCTACATGAAGCTGGAGAGTTAGTTCAGCCAAAACTCTGGGCTCTGCCTTCAACGAGAGTCATTCTTCTCTAACAACAGTGAGGTAGATAAATATTACTCATAAAATCTGAATATAAATTTCAGGATGTGAACTGATCATATCTAAGCGCGTCTGTAAGCTCAATACCCAAGGTAAGGTTCCTTCTCTTACTGGAAGGCTTTGTTTGTGGGCCCCTCCACCACCAAACAGCCTGGTGAGGACCAAGGACTACCGTGGGGCCTAGTTCCCCTTCAGCCTTTAACCTAACCTTGGCGCAGAGGCACCAACAGGATACCTTGATCTCCCTCACCTATTATGTCTGGTGCTTGTAATGTTTTGCCCACACCATACTACGTGGTGGTAATGGAGTCATTAAACTAAAGTTATTTCCTTTCCACGCCCGTTACTCTCCAGGCCATGTTATATATATATATATATATATATATATATATATATATATATATATATATATATATATATATATATATATATATATATATATATATATATATATATATATACTGATTGATTGTGTCATGACTAACCGACTGCATCAAAAATATTTCAAAATTTTACACTGTACCGCAGACTGCAACTAAGACAACACAAACAGATTATGACTAAAAAGAAATAAATTCGCGCTCATATTTTTGAGGATTATTAAGCCATCAAACTTAAGCCGAAAGACATAGAGATGGGAAGAGTGAAGCCGAAAGATGTTGGACCTGGGAAAAAGTTGTTCCGGTCATTACCATAACTTGAGCTTCTTGAGGTCTTAGTCTAAATAACGTACGATGGAGCGAATGCCAAGGTAAAGAGAAGCCCAACTCGCAATGAATTGTTTTTGTATAACATGACGGCACTTTCTCATCATGTTTAAATAGTCTAAAATATTTCGTTCGTAAAAGTAAAGTGAGCTATTCAGAAGAATGAAGAAAAATCAAAGTTACCTGATCACTGTAAAAGTAATTCATGTTTTTTTCTTCCTTTTTTATGTTAGTTGATTCTCCTCTGGTCCCTTGACTGTCAAACTTTCTGAGAGCCGTATTGTCCTTTCTTTCCTCCACTGTGCGTACTACATCACATCTAAAACTAGAACAATGTTTACTTTGGGTCATTACGTAAACTATGAAAAATATAGTCCAACATAAAAATGTATTCCCATTCCATTTGACGTACAACAGGAACTTTTACCGCCACTTGCAATCTGGAAGGTTTTCGCGTACGACAAGCAAATCCCTGATTCAGAATCACAACTCTAGCTGACCGTCCCTCCATGATGCAAAGAATCCCTGAATATCTACTAGAAAATTTGCAGTCACGCCTCTATTTTCTTTCAGCAAGCTTATGGTTTACTTCCTCTCTCAGCAGCAACGTGGAACTTCTAGCCACCCTCTTCCAGAGGGCCCTGGAGGGACTATATGCCAGCTCTTCCCAAGGGCAAGGATCACCGTGAGTCGAAGATGCCCCTTATGACCACTTGACCTAACCTTGGCTCTGCATTCCGGATCCAAACCGGATCCAAATCCCTATTCTATCATTAAGTTCGTAATCATTCCGTAATACATTGTCTGGTAATTTCTAGGAGACAGCTTGCCGATCTTTGCTGAAATAAGCATTGTGGCAGAAAACCATGGAAATTATCGCCCACCAAGAGATAAAACCTTGCTACGTATTTGGCAGCCATCTTGTACCAGTCCAAAATACATGTTCAGTTTCACCTGGGGTATTAAACAAACAAATCCCTTCCCAGAGAAACGCCAGTGTAAACTTTTAAAAGCAGATTAAACACTGCGGCAGAAAAGAAATATGTATGGGCTGGGTGATCCATTACATTGTTGTGAAACTATTTCAACCTTTTTCCTTCTAGATTATTTATTGCCTCTTTACAGCTGGAAACCTTTGCAAAGATAATTACATACACATATCAGTTCTAAGGGGAGAAATGATCACGTCTAAGTTCAATAAATACAGCAGAGTAATCTGAAAACTTTTATATTATCATCTATCGTGCAGAGGATTTATTAAAGTGTCACACAAATCAACCTTACCTAAACCCCAACCAGGTGGTTCCGCCCCCGGCCCATGACCCTAGTCTACCCCATTGTAAACTAAAGGGAGATGACAGTTTGAATAAATCTAGTGATATATTTGCGTTAAGGTAAATATACAGTGCGGCATAATTGCGTCCGAATCACCAGTGCCGATGTATCTTTATAATTTTCAGGCAAAATAATCACTAAGTTAACTCAAAAGTATACCTTAATTCAATGTAAAACGCATACAGTGTCAACAGTTATACCAATGAATAAGAGCAGACAGGAGCTCGGCAAAAAAGCAAAAGTTATCTACACTAACAATACAAGCTCGTCACAGACTACCATCATTTTCCATTTTTATAAACATACGTCACACGCTAACTAATAACGTAATACATCAAAATAATAACTATAGTAAAAAAGACCATATATATTCGATATACATGTATCAAGAGAAAAACTTTACTTGAATTATTCAAGAGGATGAATATGAAGAAATGTCGTCCTTGTTGGAATTCCTGCTTCCCATCGCTGGCAACTTAGCAAGTTCTTTGTTGAATTTGGGTATTTTCTAGTCTTTCCTTACCGTCTTATGAAGGCAGACCGTATAAATTACTTAACTACATCATGTAAATATTTTGAACTTAATATGACAGAGGAACTACAAGAATCGGGCAAACCTCATCATAAAACACATATTTCGCAAACTCGAATGATGCCCGAAATCTGCAATTATACAAAATATCGCTTGAAAGCTCCAATAAAAACTAATATTAACGATAAAGAGAGTTTTCATTATTTTTCATATTCTATAATGTCACAAAGAAAAATATGGTGTATTATCGATTACGTGTAATATAATAACCAAAGCAAAACCTTTTTTTTAAGACAGGTAAAGTACGAATATTCTTCTAGCACATATTTGTAAAATATGTCCATAACTGTACAATATGGCCGTCTCACAGGCATGGTGACACAGAACACCTTGGATGAGCTGGAGATGCGAGCTAATGGTTCACAGTTTTATTTATTTTTTCACTCCCCATTTTTTAATCTCCACATTCCCAAAAGCCCTCCTAAACACTATGCCTCCAAAATACACGTCCCCCCGAACAAGAAATAATTTATACTGGGTTTCAATTCCATACTCTTGAACCTAGAATATTCGCAGTCTATGAGTGAAATAAATGGCAAAAGACCACGGGTAAAACCATGAACATGACAAAAAAAAAAAAAAGGGGGAAGATCTAGCCCCAAGGAATAAATTATCGGCAACATGCGATTTATGCCCCTTTCACTTAGCTGTCGATTGATTATTGATACTGCAACGAGTCTTACGTCAGTGAAAGTGGCCTGTCGTCGGGCTCTTTTCATATAGGTTCTTTCTTCTCCCAAAATTTCAAATTTAATCATGTACTTAACCGCACGCATCAAGGTTTTCCTTTCTGACGTCTAGGATCACTTTAAGCGGTAAATGCTCGGCAGAACACAGCTGAAAGTCTACGGGCTTTCCACCTTAACATACACCTAAAACTTATTACAGTACCGCCCAAATATTCAAACCCAAGAAATTTTTTCTTTTTTGCTCAAATAAGGAAAATATCTATCGCTCTCACCTTACAGCCTACCCCCATCATGATGGATCCTAAATGAACCAGTGGGCCATGTTGAATTTCCTGGGTAAGCCATTGGGGTTGTCAAAGGTTCAATATATGATCACATCTGAATGACTATGATAACTTATAATTCTGTATCAGATTTCAGCATATTTACAGGGTCATTTTAGAATATATATATATATATATATATATATATATATATATATATATATATATATATATAACAATTTTCTTTCGTTATTTGTCTCCAATAACCCTAAATGTATGCATTTCACTGACTGACATAATAAGAGGTGGACCACAAGTTCAGATGAGTTAAGTTAGGGCATCACCTCCAAAAAGTTGGGAACCACTGCCCTAGACTAGCCACTACCGCGTTAAGGGTTATCAGTAATAGCGACACCGACCCCCTCTCAATGCTACACCTATCAACGACGAATAAGATTGGTTGAGTGGTTATAGACAAACAGGATGGACAAATTCCTATCATCGAAAATAATCAGAGGAAATAGATATATCTGACATCTCTAAGTACCAGATGTGAGGGATCACAATGAGATAACACCTCAGATTGATTAGAGGAGGAGCAATAGTCATCGGGTCTACAATGCAGAAAAGTGAACAGTCAAGTATAGTGGGTTGATAACCTGGAGGTTCCTTTTTTACTCAGTGACTGTGAGCCAGGGCAGGTTATTGGGTCTCTATAAAAGTAGTAGCCAACCTCAAAGATATCACAGAGGTTGAAGAGGTCACGTAAATTCCAGAGGAACACCCTATTTAGTAGATAAAACAGTGTTTGACCATTCAATGGGCAAAAGTTTTCTGTTGTTCACAAAATCAGGTGACACAATGACACACCCCTATATATACCTTTTTAAGATCTCCACTTCTTCACATTGGTAAATACAATACGCTTTTACTTCACAACACAACAACTAAAACTTGGGTACCGTATAGATGCCATGAGGAAGAATTAATGAAAACATAACACAAATAACTAAGAAAAGTATGCAGCTCTACTGCCATGCATTCAGACAGTGAGAAGAGTGTATAGGCTAAGAAAGCACATGGTAAACATAGCAGCCAACTCTACAAATTAGTGCTTCAAGATGGTATAATCTTGTACACAATGAACCATGGAGTTTAAAAGTTTACAATTTTAGGATACATGGATTTTCAATATTCTATGTTTCATATGTATAGAAATCAAACAGTATCTAAAATGAAGAAAACACTAGTTCATATGATGAAATATGCTACATTAAGTTCAACATCAACTGGAATGCAAATGAGGTGATAGCTAACCAGAATAACTCATCATATCAGATAAGGTGGAAATTATTAAAACTGAGAGAAAAATTCTTTAGGTTATAATGCAATGGTCAGTCATTATTGAACAAATATAGTCAGTTGAAAAAACTAACTCACTTGATGTGTCTATAAACATATTGAGTACGTACAATGAATATTCATCAAAATTCTTATGCAAAATAATTTTTTTAGAATAAGTAAAATTACATAGAAATATGTAAGTAAAATTATTCTGTATAAAGTCACATCTGATGACAATTATTAAATATGTAATGTGCTTAGGTACGTATATATAAATGCAGATGCTACTAGACTCTGCCTGCCTGAGGTTATACCACAAATGAAAGGCATGGTTGTATCATCATCTGTTGACAAAAGAGACTACAGTCTCATCAAAGAACCTTTCTTTTCCGAAGTCCATCATTTCCCTACTGCTGATAGAAGTGCAGCCTCAGAGCTGCAGGAGTTCCTGGAAAGAAGGTCCAGGGGCAATATATCTATCTATAATCATGCCCAGGAAAAAACAGTCATACACTAGATACCCACCCACCTCAACACAGTCCATTCAAAACCCTCAACACCAGTATAGAGGAAAATATACTGCTTTTGTTATGGTTTTTCTTTACTTTTGGATAATATAAACCTATCTTGTAAAGATTTTTCAAAAGAGAGAGAGAGAGAGAGAGAGAGAGAGAGAGAGAGAGTCCCTTAAGACATAAGTATGTCTCCTGGTGAGATGAAAGAGATTTCTTTTTTGTTATGTTAAAGGCTCCAGTCACAGACAAAAGTCCACATCAAGGCCAGGCCTTAATTGAAATATAGAGAGAATTAAGAAAGGGGGAAAAATAGAAAATATTTACAAATTTTTGAGAAAGTGAAAGTCGTACTCAGCAGCTTAGATACTGCCTAGTAAGGAGCAAGCATCACCTAAACTCATATAAAAAATTTTTTTACACATTACACAGAGCAAAATCTTGTTGGCTCTATCCATCTGTCTATCTATTCATATATTTGATGATCATTCTCTCCAGGAACTCCCTCAAGGGGGTTGCAATGGCCAAGGTGCCCACTGGTGAAACTCAAGTGCCACTTCTAAGCCTCTAATGCCTCACCTTGAACAGGCCACTGGCAGAGGGCAACTCTAGCACAGTGTTTTCAGAGGTTCCTACATAATGTTCCTACTGACTACTTTTACCTACTGTGTCTACCAAATGTTCCAACTCATTACTTCTACCAAATGCTTCCAGCTAATATTCCTACCTACTACTTCTGCTCAATGTTTCTACCTAAAGCTCCTGCTCTGGTTTTTGCTCCCGAGAGCTGGTTGTTTGTGTGCCTCCGCCACTAGCTAGACCACACAATACTCGGCAGGCTGTGTGGCCAACTGCAATTCAAGTGTGGGTCGTTTTGATAACTGCTTCTTTCCCTACACCTCGAAGCTTTGGAATATTGTACCTTCTAATGTCTTTCCAAATAACTTTTCTTTGTCTTTTCTTTTTCCCTTTCATAATTCTCTATATATATCAATTAAGGCCCGGCCTTAATGTGGACTATTGTCAGTGACTGGAGCCTTCAAAATAATGTTTCTACCTACTACTTCTATCTACTGCTTCTCCCATTATACCAAAAAGGCAGTGTTAGTGCATAGTGCTCATGGCAGGAAAATCTAGTTACAAAGAATGAGTTTTGTGATTTAAGTGTTGTCAAGAGTTTTTTGCGACAAGGAGAGATTATATGTTTGTGAACAGAATGCCAACAGTCCATATGTGGGTTGAGGCAGAAAGAAAAGGCAGCTACCTGGGTCAGAGGAATGCAACTTTACAACCACTGAAGTGCTGACTCACCATTCAGCCATCTCTAACCCTCCCGATACCTAGGTGGGCAGTGCTTGTTGGTTCTGCTGTAATTTCTATGCTTAGTATGAGGCACCAAGTTACTAGTATGTTTTAACTTCAGATATGGTCAACACAATCCAAAACAGTTTAAAACAGTGCCTCATGATTTCCACACAAGTAACCAATTAGAAAATGTTTGATATCAACACTCTTACTAATGGTGTTATACTGAGAGCAGGACAATCAGCAGCTTTTATACTCACCTGAAGGTGTAATTCAGTGAACTGTGAAACACTTGTTTATATTCAACATAAATAGGCCTACCAGAAAATATCAAATGCTAAAAAAGTTTTAACAATTAACCTAATATGGATGAATTACACCTATAAATAATGATACATTTAGAACTTACAGCCCATAAAATGCTTTCAAATTATAAATGAAGTAGACTAAATTATTACCCAATACAGCCTACTTCCACTTTCCTAGCTGTCCTTGTCCACTTATCATCAATATTAACCCTTTTCATGTGGATCCCAAATTTTGTCCATCGGATGTTTTACTGCAGGTCCTCACTCTTGTCATTCTAAAAGCTTTTGTTTTTCGGTGACAGAAAGTTAAGAGAGGCTACAATTCATTCACGAGTCAGAAGGAAAACAAAGGAGCTAGTTCCATCTTGACAGATATGGTGCTTACTCCTTATGCTGGTGCTCAACTGTGCACTTGCTGGATCTTAAGTACTAGATAACAACTTTTTTGATATATGCAAGCCTGGATGGGAGCTGGGTTCCTCTCCTTCAATATTAAATCCCTCATATTTCCCAGCAGTCAGGGAATGAAAAAATACCTCAGGAGTTTTAAAGCCTAAGGTTTAAAATGAAAGGTTATTGAACAACTAGAAGTTTATGTAAACATACACAGTAGGAGCTTATCTATTTTCATAACGAGTCTCCCATCTACATCACGAGAGTTCTATATTACAGTAGAGGTTTGGAATGTTTCATCGCCGTCAGATTAGCACTTCCCTGAATTAGACTCTGATCTGGTGACGTCCCAGATTTGAAAGAGAGTAAGATACATCTAGAAAGGTAGGTTGAGGAGTGCAAAGTGCAAGGACTAAGTATACACTAAGATGCCTGTCACTTGTCTGGAGTAAAGATAAGGTACTCCCTCACTTAGGTCCCTTAAATACACAAGCCATATGGTAGGTTGTTTTAATTCTGTTTTTCTTATATTCTTTAAAGGTTACCATACCAGAATTCCAACTGATATTTTCATATCACAGAGCTGCATTGAAGGTGTGTAATTTATTTTGGCTGCCACATAAAATGGATTAAGTCCATTCCATATTCCAATGGGTGGATCAGCCTCCCAAATCATTCATACACATCTTCAACCCTAGCCTGGTGTGTTAAAAAGAAAAATATATTTCCTTCCTTATATAACTCTTAAATTACTAATTCAGACACTAGTTTGTCAAGTGGGACCGACACTTCTATTCACACTAATGCCATGCTCAAAATGCTTATGTTCTATTTGATCTCAAATCACTCCTCTACCATCACCTGGAATATCCCTACCCAAATTGATTCTCTTCTATGGCATCTGTCCATCTATCCATGGTCTAACTTAACTTCTTGTACCTTTGACTGTACTACTGTATATATCTTCTTCCTGACACCCACCATACATTCTAAAAGACCATATCATGCTAAAAGAATTTTTTTCAAGTGTCTTTTAATGATTCTTCACACCAAACATCCATCTAAAATCTTCTTTCTTAACTTTCTCCTCTTAATTACAAGGTTTATCAATCTCTGTGAGTTATTCAAAGTAACATGTCTCCTAAAACATATATACTGCATTCAAAGACTTTTTTCTAGAACTTTATCTCTCTTGGTCATCCAAAAATTTCAACTTCCAAATAAAAGATTTAAGGAAAATGTAAACATCTAACAACCAACATTTCAAATTTGCACGAACAGCTCTTACATTGTTTTTTCTTCTTATAAATCTTTGACTTACTCATGAATTTGATTGTAATGCAGCTGTTACTTAAGAAAAAAATGAGAGCTACATCATGACAATAATTAAACTCCAAATGTATACTTTTACATGAACTTCAAGTAGATCAATCATCTTTTATTTTAAACCTTTGGCTCTAAACATTCCTAAACTATTTCTTTATTTTCCAACTGATAGGAAACTTGAGAGATTTAACTTTGACAGAGAGGAAACCAACTACCATCCAATCTTGCAACTATCAAGATGTTCAGCTATCAAGTACTTATGATCCAATGAGTACAACTTTCTGTGTTTTGGTTTACAAAAGTTCATCATACCAGAAAAAAAATGTCATGCCTGCAGAAAAATTTTATGGTGACTAAATATTTTAAGATTCCTTGACTCCACATAAAATTCTGTGAATTTCCTTGACCTTCAAGATATTTTCCCTAAATGATGAGACCAAAAATGAACACTAAGGTACTCTGGATATATAGATAAAACTAGCTAATCATTATGCAACATAAATGTGAAGGTTTAATAGTGCTACATATAAATCAAAGGATGATTTTATGAACTCATATCCATTTACAAAAATTAGGCTTAAGCTTGAAAGAGATGTACAAGTATGCAATGTACAAGAGAAATGTATCTGAATTCTTTTTGATAACAAAATATGCAAAGCAGATGACAGCAATACATGTGAGTCATTTGAGAAATCTGTCTGAATATGGTGTATTTACATTACCACAAGTAGTGGAAAGGTAATATTACATTAACACCATACATGTTTTATTATCTTTTATTAAGTATTGCATTTCATAAAGTACATAATAATCTCAGTTAAATCATCATTATGGACAGCTTATGCATGCAGCAATTAAATGCACAAACTAGTAAAATGCATGTTCAGAAAACTTACTACTTTCTCCAAGTCTCAGTTCCTCGACTTGCCACACATCAATTGTTTGAATTAATTAACCAATTAATCAATACAGGTTTCAATTTTCTAAATGAATGATTAACAGAAATCATATGTATAACTTTCAATTGCAAATAGCCATTCTCAAGACATGTGGTCTAATAAACCATATCATCTTATGACAGCTGGAGAATGGACGTGAGCAAATGAAGCCTCTTCTTCTATTCCCAGTGCTACCTTGCTAACACGGGAAACAGCGAACAAGTATCAAAAGATCTTATAAATTGATTGAGACTTTGAGGAAATATAGTTAGGTTTCTAAAACTGACTTGCAAAATTTCATTTAGGTTTCCCATAAAAGTCTTATGTGAATCTTTTAATTGTTTAATATGCAAATCCAATGGTCCCACAAAACCTACTGGGTAGTGCAAAGATATTCACAATGTATGGAAAACATTTTGCATACTGAGTTTAAGATTGTCTTGTGATGTCTGTCTTACAGTAAAATGTGTAGAGTGCCTGATACTCTCCCTCTGAAGCCCTCAGTAGTTCCATGTTTGTGTGTGTGTGTGTAATTGCCTATTTTTAATCATCTATTTGTACTGTATAGAGAGAGAGAGTTTTACACTTATGAAACCCCATCTCTTGTATATTGTCAACTATCATACAACATCTTAAATTTATGTATGCTGTCTTCACTGATGTATTGTTACTTATATTTAATTACCTATTTGTACTGTACATGGAGGGAGTTTTACATATATGGGGCCCCATATTTTGAACATTCTTTTCTGTCATTCAGCTTCTTACATTTATGTATTCTTTCTGAATCAACTATGTTCCCAGTCATTCTATTTTATTCATCCACTGCTCTTATGCTATAAAGTTTCCAGCATAATTTTATGTTATGTCCTCTGGTTTCTGTATCCCTACATCTCTCATTGAACTCTTCACTGTCCACAACATAAATTTGTGATAAAAGCAAAAAAGTTGTGATCAGTACACCCCTCTCCTCTCTTCTAAAGTGGGCAAATTTATAGCCTCTAGCCTTCCCTGTAACTCAGCTCTCTTTATTCTGGCACCATCTTTGTTGCCCTCCTCTGGACCTTCTCTGTTAGTTCTTTGTGCTTCTTTAGGCTAACACAGTGACCATACTTGAAAGCTATTCTAACATTTACCAGCAGACAGTCTGTCTCCTTAAAATTTTCCATGTGTGTGTGATTACCTATTTGTGCTGCATGGGGAAGGAGTCTTACGCTTGTGGAGTTCTGTCCCTTGAACATTCTCTATCATCATATACCTTCTTAAATCTATGTATACTGTGTGCATTAACAATGTCCTCTGTCATTCTGTTCCATTCATCCACCCCTCAAAAACACTTTTTTACATCTTTTTTAACAAGTTTCTTGTTCAATTTCATGCTATTTCCTCTGGTTGCTCTATCCCTATATTTCTCGATGAACTGTTCATTGTATACGTCATCCGTTTTAAAAACTTAAAGGACACCCTTCAATCTTCTTCCTTCCAAGGTGGACAAATTCAAAGCCTTTAGCCTTTCACTATAATGTAGCTCTCTTAACTCTGTTACCATTTTTTTGCCCCCCTCTGGACCTTCTCTATCAGCTCTATTTGTTTCTTCAGGTACAGTGACTACACTTGAGAAGCATATTCTTGTTTTAGGATATGTACAGCTTGCTAAATATTTCATTATCTATATACCTGAAAGCTATTCTAACATTTGTCATTCAAAAGTGTGTCTCTTTTACTGTTTACTTTTCTCCTGATGTGGAACTCTAGCAACAGGTTAGGAATAATGTTGACTCTCAAGTCCTTCTCAAGTACAAAATCCTGAAGCTTATTTCATGCTACACAATAATCATACTGGGACATTCTTTCAGCGTATCCCATCCTAATTACTTTACATGTGCTAAGGGCTGAATTTCATCAAGTACTTATCAAACTAACTCCAGAGTCTGTGTAGATCCACTTTCAGCTCATGCAATCCTCCTCACTTTTAACTTCCTTCATGGCATTAGAATCACCTGCATACATATTGAGGGATGAGTCCATACCCACAAGCAAGTAATTTCCATAGATCAAAAAGAATAACTGTCAATGTCATCAAGGTGATTTAAGTTGTTATCAGGTCACCCCTTTCTCTTTGTAGCCTATTACATTTCATAGTATCTTAGCTCTCATAACAACTTCATGCACTCATTACACCACATATGCATCTAATGTGCTTAAAACCATTCAGGTCCTGATCACACCACATAAGCATCCAGCTAGAAAAAAATTGCCAATATGCAGCTCATTAAGTAAATGATGCTACCCTTACACAGTTCCCCTTTGAAATGTCTTATTTAACTCTCAAACTAATAAAACAATCACAACATAAACATAATAATTGCTCATAATCATACCACTTTTAAAAGTTGCTAGACTGGCACGCTTACCATTTTAACTTCTACTCCTCAAAATATATAGTAGGTTTTATATTCTACACTGAATACAGTTTCCCCCAGAAGTGTCCTAGTTAACTTATAAGCTAATATTACAGGAAGTAATCACAACAAAACTGTGTAATCCTTACTCAATATCACAATCCTTATGACAGCTGTCTGATCAGCAAACTTACCATTTATCACCTTACCAAAATATGAAGTACTTTTTCATTTGGCAATCATTTTCACACAGTTCCCTTCAGAGATGTCTCACCTAACTCTAATTAATAA
Source organism: Panulirus argus (assembly GCA_038088735.1). Lineage (NCBI taxonomy): Eukaryota > Metazoa > Arthropoda > Malacostraca > Decapoda > Palinuridae > Panulirus > Panulirus argus. The sequence goes on from JAYMFT010199886.1 coordinate 14,999, forward strand.
TCTGGGAAATAATCATAATGCTTATTTACTTACTTCCTGCCCCAGAAATCCCTTCAATCTTTAGGAAGTTCCTGCAGCACTCAAGATGCTGGCCATGTTCACTAGTTGGGACTATAGGTAATGAAGTATTGTGACGTGTATGCATCTATACACACATAAAATACAAATATGTAATCATCAATCATAATTACATCACTTATAAAAACCTGCATGCTTACCATTTATTCTACTTGTCAAAATACATCTTTTATATCATTATTTTACATTGATTTTCATACAGTTCCCTTTAGAAACATCTTACCTAACTCATACACCCAAAAGTATTGTTATAACAACAACAAAAATGGGGATATCTGGGAGAAAAGAACAAGAGCTGGTGTCTACCTGATCTACCTATGCCACCGCCATGCCAAAAGGCACTTCACTGAGGCCTCACCGTCCATGCCAAAAAAATATAAATCTGGTAACATCTTGGTAGCTCTTCTCTAGACCCTCTCAATTACATCTTTGTGTTTCTTTCTATGCAATGACTAAATCTGAGAAGTATAAACCAGGTTTGGTCAAAAATATGTGTGAACAGCTTGAAAAACATTTCCTTACCATATTCATGAATGGGATTCTCGTATTTGCTGGGACATAGTTTACTTCTTTCGCAATTTTCCTGATGTGTAGCTACGGCAAAAGATTAGGCATAACGTCAAACCCTAGATCTCAATCATATCAATTCCTGTAGTTTCTTTCCAGCTAAGTAGTATTTCCACTGGGGCATTTTTTCAGATGAATCCCACCCTCAGTACCTTGCATTTACTGAGACTCTCGTGTGTGTGTGTGTGTGTGTGTGAGATTATTATTTGTATCTTACAGGGAGAGAGTTTAACATTCATGTTGCCCCATCACTAAACCTTGCTTGTATGTACCATGTCTTTACACATCAGTATGTAAACACACACACACACACAAACCCAACCTAAGCCAGAAACCCATTTACCAACTGGTTCTGAGGGGAGGATGATCACCTTGGTTAGATGTGGGGCACCTGCTGTGTCCAGAATTTGAAACCATGTGGGCCTGACCCCAGTTGGGCTCATGCTAAATCTTGGTTAATAACACTAAACACTAAGACAGAGTCCCATGTGTGTCTGTGTGTAACTATTAACTATTTGCACTGTAATGGGGAGGAAATTTTTACACTTATGGGGCCCATTTCTTAAACATTCTCTCCTATCATACTACTTCTAAATTTCTGAATGCTTCCTACATTAAACATTCTTACACTAAACATGTACTTCCTCACATCTACTCTAAGAAGTTTCTCAATACTTACATTATGTCCCCTGGTTGTTCTAACCACATATCTCTCAAAGAACTGTTCACTATCTACATCATCAATCTGTTTTCAAAATTTAAAACTCGTAATCAAGTCACCCCCGACTCTTCACTCTTCCAAGGTGAGCACATTTAAAGCCTCTTGCCTTTCTCTGTAAAATCAGCTTTCTTAATTCTGGTAACATCTTTGTTGCTTACATCTGGGCCTTCTCTATTCTCTCTCTGTGCTTCTTTAAATGTGATGACCAAACTTCAAAAGCATACTCTAGTTTGACTTAACTTATGATGTAAACAACTTGGTCTCCTTAACTATTCTCCTAAGGTGGGACTGGTGACAGGCTGGGACAATATTGACTACCAGGTCTGTTTTACACACATATTCCTGCAGCTTGTTTCCCGCTAGATGGTAATCATATCAAACCTTCTTTCACTACAACCCATCCTCGTTACTTTACATTTACTCAGGCTGAACTTAAAACCCACATACAAGATCAACTTTGGAGTTTGTCAAGGTCCCACAGAAGGTGATGCAATCCTCTGTGCTTTTCATTTTCCTTGTGACCCTTGTAAAGTGATGCTTTTCAATGCCCTCATGATCTTTGCATCTTACTTTCCCCTTTTCTCTCTAACTGTGTGTGTGTGTGCGTGTGTGTGTGTGTGTGTGTGTGTCTATGTGTGTGTCTGTGTAAGAGAGAGACTGCAACTCTTTGTGCATACCAATCACACTATCAACCAAATGACATGCTGGTTATCTTTTCAAGACAGTATAACGTTAAGTGTTTATAACTACCTAAGCGAGTAAAGTTAATGATTTTTCTTTATTCTAATCTTTGAAGTTTAACCTGAACGCCAGTAAAGACTTTGCATGAACTATTAATGTCAAGTTACTGGTATATCATCACTTCTCAAACTTAACCTTACTGTATATTATATAGTAAGTTATCATCTAAGGGAATCTGCCAATTCATAAAACATACTATCAACTTCAGATTAATATCACCCAAACTACAATCATCCCTCAAACTACTCTCTTCTCAATTGCTTTTATCATTTTCATTATTCTTAAAAACTGTTCATCATATGAGAAGTCAACATTAAAAAAGTTTGGCCAATGTATTGTCTACTGTGCTTACACAGGAAATCCAAAAAGTGCAAAAATCTTTTTGGAAACTCAGGTAAAATCTTCACCTATACACATATCTGACACTTGCTAATCACAAAAGTATCAAGTTACATCGCCTACAATATAAAAACAAAGTACTTTCTTATACATGCACCTATATATAAACAAGTTCTTATCAGTCCCTTAGGACAAGTGCATTTTCACGAAACACCACTGTTCTACACCTATTTTACTGAAAATATGCATAGAAATAAAGTTATCCACAAACACCTTTGTTGAAATGAAAATACGACTTCTACCATTCCATGTATATCTAAGCAACACTACCTTCACTTTGAAAAGCAAAGGTCTCTTTGGTCCTGTGAAGGTTTGATACCTGACCAGTGCAACACTGTTATTGAAATGGTCCATCCCTATTTCATAATGCTCCCTAAAGGACAACTGTTGATAAATTTGTGCCATAAGCAATCAAAACTAGATAATTAATGACCTGAAACTAATCAAGAATGAATACTGCTCACCATAAAATTATTGCATCACACTGTTCACGACAAGGGCAATTCTCATGACATTCACATGCAAGAACATTAATTATTTCTGAATATCTTTCTAAATGAAAAAGGTTGACTAAAGTACAGAACCCATTGAATTCTTTAAAAAATATTCTTTAGTAAATGATTTAACAAGGCTAAATTCTGAATAGGTTTTTGGAATAAACAAACAACCATCATACAGTTTACAATACATTATACAGAAAAACATCACTATACAAATAATTTTTTGTTTTATCAAGAAATTACACAATATACAATAAAAGTCTATAAAAAACTAGATAATATCTACACCCTTATGTCCAATTTCATACAAAACTTTTTCAGATAACATGTCAGCTTTTATTCCCATTCCATTACTGTCAGAATCTGGAGACAGTTTGGTAAAGCCAAAGCTAATGTCTTTTAAACAGTCTTCCAAAGAATTAGGTTAATAGAGAGCTCTAACAAGGCAAACCGACTACCTCGATAAATGTCATAATCAGTAAGACCTTGGCAAGCTCTAGGATTACACCCATATTTCATACTAGGAAAATGGTAACCATTAAGATAAAACAGCTTTCATCGCTTAGCTTCTTTCAAAATTTTGAAACAACCAGCCTCTGTCGCTTATCTTAATGACAGTTACTTCACTTGAAAGTATCATTCAAACTCTATAAGAAGTCAGAAAAACGGGAAATTTCCCATTTAAATTCATGATTAGAAGTACTGAAATATAACTATATTCAGAATATCTTACGAGGAAAACAAACTTTCTGAAAATGCCTTTAATATTCCGATTTTTTCCTTATCTGAAAGTCTTCTTGCAGGTTCTCATTCTTTATCTGTTCAAACTATCAATATCAATAAATAAAAGCTTTCAAAAGAACTAAATCCTGAGGCAGCAACAAAATTACATATTTTTTGTAATGCATCTTCTAATTTACTTTAGAAAGATATCAAAACCTTAATTCCTTCTTCCAACAAACAAAAAGCAATAACATAATCTAATAAAAGGAACTAAATTTCAATTGCTTTTTTTTCTACACTGTTATAGAGAACTCCTCTTATAGTTAAAATTACATTAACTATATCATGTTACAAGAAGGTAATTCACTGAAGTATGGATCAAACTCTGACAATGTTTTTTTTTAATTTCTGTAAAATTAGTACACTTCGTGAATCATTCTTTGTTGCTGTCAGTGGTAATAATCACTTTACAAAATTGCTGAAGCACAAAGAATGTTCTGAACTTTCAGTAAACTGAAAAAGCTTATCAATATTCTATGACTGTTGCATATAAAAATAAGGTAAACATTCACAAGCTTACAAAACTTTTCTCAAATACTAAAAGAATAAGATCTACCTCAGACGTTTTCATACTCATTACATTCTGAGTCATAAACATTCACACTTATTTTAAGTTAAGATCTACATTATATCTAATGTTTCCGATAAAAGTTATTTTTCCTTTTTCGGAGGGGATCCCTTTGAAAGAATAGTACTGTACTTTAAAAATAATTCTTAAAAATATATATTCCCAGAAAACCTGGCAGCTGTACAAGAAATACATCTGATTGTAAAGAAAACAGCAACAAGACAAAAAAAACACACCCTAGGCACTTCCTAAACTTCCAACCAACAAAATGTTTCTTATAACAAAGTTTTTGTCTTACCAATAACAAAGCCAGTTTATGTTTAAGAGAGAGACATCAGTAAATTCTGTACTCTTTTAAGCAATGTCTGAGTGACACATCCCTTGTAGTCCAGTCCAGTCAAAGCGGCTAACCCCAGAAGAAAGACATCCTACTAACCATAACAAAACAATAGCACTCCCTACATGCCATCTTCCCTTGGTAAGTTCTTTAATGTCATTAAATCAAATGAAACAATCAAGTCATTATTCCCCCTCAACACACTTACTTCAAAACCTGAATTCTGGATAATCACCATAAATGTCATAGCCAAAGTAAATCCAGGTCCATAATCACTAAATTTGTATTAGCCAATGTAAACTCAGTTCCACCACCAGCCTATATGTAGTATGGGTGAAAAATAAATTTAAAATACTGTCAACAGTTTCCTGTAATGGCATGGAGGTGTGAGAGAAGTGTGTGACACATGGAAGGTGGCAGGTGGGCAGGCGAGAAATGCATGTGAGAGGTGGGTTGACGAAGTTAAGTTGCTTGTGAAAAGAGAGGTGTATGATGTTTCTTATAGGAAGGGATTGTGAGCGAGTGGGAAATGTACAAGAGAAAGCAGTAGAAGGTCAAGAGGTAGGGGCATATGAGAGTCAGGGTGAGTAAGCATCAGCAAACTTCAGGGAAAATAAGAAATTGTTTTGCAAGGAGGTATATAATGACAAAAACATGAGAACAAATAGGAGTATTGGTAAAGGAGGGGAGAGGAGGGGAGGGGAGGGGAGGGGGTTTAACAGGCAGAGATGAGGTGAAGAGGAAATGGAATGAAAAGTACAAAGAAATGCTGAATTTGTTGGAAGACAAAGTGACAGTAGTAGGGTGTTTGGGTTTGAGAGGTATTCAAAGTGAAAGGGTCATGGAAAGCAGTCAGATAAAGAGAAGAGATAAAAGCCTTGCATATGACAAAACGTTGAAAGGTGGCTGGAGTGAATGGCTTTGCAGATGAATGTCTCAAGAAAGGAAGTGACTTTGTTACTGATCAGTTAGTTATAGAATAGTTATAGTGCTACTGTATAAATGTAACAAATGTAAGTGTTCAAATTACAAAGATATTAGTCTGTTGAGTGTACATGTATGGAAGAATGGTAAACGAGATGTTGGTGGCATGCACCGAGTATCAGATTGAGGAAAACAATGCAGTTTCCAGACTGAAAGAGGATGATTGGATCAGGTGTTTGCTTTAAAGTATGAGCACAAAATATACTTAGGGAAACAGAAAGGTTTGCAATTAGCAATTAAGAATCTGCAGAAAGCATATGAAAGGGTTGACAGGAATGCTTTGTGGAAAGCATTATGAATATATGGTGTGGGAGTTCTTATCAAGAAAGTAAAGCATGTTGGAATGTCTGAAGTCTGGCAGGAGTAAGGGTGCTTGGGAGGTGAATCAGTAATTGTCAGCTGATGATGGCACTGGTAACAGATTCAAGAAGGAAATTGCAAATTTTGGTTTCTGAGTTTGGGAGAGTGTGTGAAAGGAGATAGTTGTGGGTTAATGTGAATAAAACCAAAGTTATTTCATTTAGCACTTCACTGGTGAGAGACATGTTAGCTGGGGTGTGAGTTTGAATGGAGAAAGTTAAGTGTTTCAGATACATGTGGGTGGACATGGTAGCAAATGGAACCATGGGAAATGAAATGAGTCATTGGGTAGGTGATGAGGGGAACATTCTGAGGGCAATGAGGAATGTATGGAAGAAGAGGTCACTACCTGGGAGAGTAAAAATCAGAAATTTCTAAAGGATTAGTAGTCCCAGTTGTGCTGTATGGGTGCAAAGCATGGGATTTAGATGAGAATATACAGAGGGTGAATGCGTTGGAAATGAAATGTCTGAGGACAATATGTGGTAAGAGGAGGATCAATTGAGTAAAAAATGATTGAGTAACAGAGATAAAGAAGGTTACCTGAAATTATTTGGACATATGGAGGGGTTGACAAAGAGAATAAATGTGTCAGAAGTGGAGGGGACAAGGAAATAGGAGTGACCAAAAAGAATATGGAAGGATGGAGCGAAAAAGATTTTGAGTGCTCAGGGTTTGAACATGCAGGAGGTTGAAAGGCATATATGGAACACTGTGACCTGGAGGAATGTATTACACAAGGGGTGATGTGCTGTCAATAGACTGAACCAACACATATGAAGCAGATGAGGGAAACCATTAAAAGGTCTGTGGGGTCTAGGTAAGGATATGGGATTGTGGTTTTCGGGCATTACACATGACAGCAAGACAATGGATACAAGCGAATGAGGCCTTTTCTTCATCTTTTCCTGGCACTATCGATTCCAGAGACAACACCCAAAACTGTGCCTGTAATTTTCCTACTAATCCTAGGATACAATAGATGTCTTATCTTGGCAAAATCCTGATTATATAAAGCAAAATTTATAAATAAGGCATCTGCTTCAGACTAACCATTCTAAGACAACCATGGACTGAGAATGTCACTGAGAAAGGGTACTAATCTCCACCATTCATTAAAAAATAACAGCCATGCCAATGCCAAAATTGCAGAGTTACTCTATAGCAACAAGAATCAAAAACACAGTCATTATCACTTGAGAAATATCTTTGGAATTTCTTTACATAACTTACGTAGACATTAATGCCTTAACCAAAGGTGACAAATCATACTTATGACAAGAACTAATTCATGGTAACATTCAATCCCAAAAAGTAAACACAAAAACTGAATCATGCTGTGCCACTCCAGTTCAATTACCATAAACAGCCAGGTATGTTGAAGGCTGACCATATGACAGCTTTCTGATAAAGTCACACCTAAAAATCTCAACATTTGAATCATTTTGTTGAGCCCCCTAAAGCATTCACGACTGAATCTTGAGGGTGACCTGGTGCCAATGTGAACAAGAATATTTCTAGTCCCCACAAAATGGATGAACAGACAAAGTATTTGTTTGTGAGGCCCATGACTGGCTAGCCTAAGGAAGATAGTTTTAAGGGAGTGCTGTTTCATGCTGGAGTACCTAGGTTTCTCTGTGTTTGAAGTCAGCTGACATAACTGGACAACAACATTAGGCTTGTGTTTCACAAGCTCTGTTAACAGCAAAACATACAATGTTACATATAAAAAAATAATCTTGTAAAAAAAAACTAAGATACATCTATAAACACAGGATCTATCTGGCTGATACAAATATTTACACAACTTTTTATAAAAACTGACAATTACACTGTAATAAGTTAGTACTAAAGTAAAAATGTTCTTGTACCTTACTTTATTAAAAGGTTTTAGTTTGATTGGAAAGGATTCATGAAGACATATTACCCTTTACATAAGAGCAAACCATCTTGTTATATAAAAGAATTTCATGTGGTATATACAAACATACATTCTCCATTAATATACAATGCTTTGCTTTATATAACGACTTTAATCCTATGAGGAATATTGGTTCACATAATCCTTGGAGACCAGCAAATACTAGAACCTTATAACCTTTACCACCTGAGGAAACATAAACCATGGAAGTGCCATAACCTAAATATTCTCACTACTACTACCCTACAGAAGGGCTATCAGTGCCAGAAGAGCCTCCATCTGTTGCTGAAAGAACAGCACCCTTATCTCCTTTCTTTTTGCCTTTGCTTAACAAAGCAATCTCACGGCTTTGCTCACGAATTTTCTTCTGCAGAAGTTCAATTTTAACCTCATACTCTCGATTGATGTTCTTCATTTTCTGACGAAGTTCCTGTTCAACTGTGTACTGAGTTGCCTTCAATTCAGTCATCTGTAACAGAATATGTATACAGCTTTAAGATTGTTGAGCTTTCCCTCTAGTTCTCAACTGCAAGCTAGTATCATTCTCTGACAATATCATAATTCTGCATATCTGAATTTATTCTATTACATGCTGTGAACTGATTAATGCACTTTATGCAAATCCAATAATGATTTATTGCCTAATTAAGGATAAAATTCTGCATAATCTCAAATTATGCTTGACCTTCTTTTCTCTTACATATTTAAACTGACATCCACCATGAAAGTTCATTTGTATATGTACTTCAACCATACATGTCTTTTCTGCATATATTTCCATTTATCTCGGATAAATACAATCTCCAATAATTCTCTCTGTGATCAACATTCCTTCACATACAAAATACCTAAAAATTTCATCTTTTACTAAATCAGTCATTTACTTCATCATACTTTATCTTCTTTACCTGTTCTGTGTGTACCTGATCTTGTCTTTCAGTCTCTCCTAGGGCACAAAAAATAGTAAAATCCCCCACCTCTATATGAAAGGGTGCCCTTTTTTAACTCTTTCTTCTTAAGCATCAAGATTTTCCCATCCCTAGTTTACGGAGAATACATATCAACCAGACTGGCTAATCCTACATATGTATATTGCATAAACTTTCGTTCCATACCATTTTATATACACAAATATTTCATAACTCTTTTACAATATTTATAGTTTATCATACATGATCGCTGTTTCCCCATGTCAGCAAGGTAGCGCCAAGAAACAGACGAAGATAGACCCATCCACTCATATACATACATATACATATACATGCACATATATGCAAAATACATACATATATATAACTTGATATACACTAATGCCCGGTTAGTACTACCTCACAGAGCACTCTTTCATTAGAGAACTCTTGCTTGCAGGAACATTTTGAAAGGCCCTGGGTAACACCAGGACTCTTTTAAAGAAACTGGTCCTCAGGTAATTATAATCAAATAAATGAATATACTTATCCCTGGGGATAGGGTAGAAAGAAACAAGAAGGTGACCACTATCTAGCTGAACGGATTGAGATGGGTAGGGAAAGCCAGTATTCCCCACCAGAAAGACAGGGGATGAGAGGGTACTAACCCTGATATATCTAAAGAATATTTCTAATGCTTGCTGAACACACCACATAGAAGAAAACCAGGAAAAAATACAAATGTAAACTATCAAATGCAGCATGGTCTCTTGTAAGACTTGTCACAACCCATCCACATATACAAACAAAACAATGATCTCTTACAATAAAAGGTACAAAAATACTAGCAATTGAGATGGCCTGAGGAGAAGGATTTGCAAATAAAGTAAGGAAAATGGAAACTGTAACAAAATAGAGTTCCTTAAAAGATATGGTCAACAAAGATAGACAGAACACTGAGGTGATACAGATACTGGACAGTGGATTTCCAGACTGACTTTAAATCAATCTTTAAAGTGAATTCTAGGAAATAATTCAGTCTCGTACAAGGGTAAAACATTATTTTATATTGAAATTGTAAAAAGCATACAAAAACAGAACCTGATGAATATGACTATGTAAGACATGGCTGCCATGGCAGTATCACAAGGATTTTACTAGCCACTTGTAGTTCATCTTTACAGCTTTTGCTGTTTTGTTGCCTACCACAAGGGTCCTAGATACTCTCTGATAAGTCATCTAACAGTTCATCCCTATTGCCATCTTTTGTTTTTCCACTCTAATTATATAATGTACCTACCTGTGAAAGGATTTTATGTGTTGGAATGCTTGCAGAGGATGATTTTAAATGCAGTGCAAAAACAGTGGGGGAAGCAACTGTACACGATGGTTTACCAACACAGAGAAGTAAGCAGATACAACATCATTCAGAGAATGTTCTGCATGTTTACCAGAGGGAAGATTATAGAAAAAAAAATTTCACCCTTCATCAAATCTCTTACCTGTTTCTCCTTTGCTAATAACTGAGCATCTTTTCCAATAAGCTGTTTTTCATGGTGAGCTATCTGTTCACGTAGCTGGGTTATTAAGACCAGCTGATCTGCAGTCCCTGGGTCACTATCACGGGCTGGCCCAGAGTTTCTTGACACCTAAAGAAATTACAAAAATACATCCTCATAAAATTTTGCTATAAGCACTTATTTCATATTACTCATTTCATTGGCGTAAAATTTTAAATATCAGAAAAAATCAATCTGAGGTTACAAGTTAATTCACAGTAAGCAAAACTGTTAACTACACCCACCTACTAGCAAAAGTTATGCATTTCTTATGATTTGTACACTACACAGAACATGTTTGGAAATAAACTGTTGCATTCTAGTATATGCTGTCAAATGAATTCATATCTTTTAAAGTAAACTGGTCATAACAACAACGGTGATCAATCTTAGTCAAATCACATGTAATATGTAATAACCTAAATAGTCTTTCTATTAGTAACAGAGGTAACAGAAATGTTTTTCTGTGCAGTACATAAAAATTCTGTTACCTACATTATCATGTCACTATTCTGCAAAAGGCATATGGAAGCCTAATTTACTAATACAGAATTTCATTTTTCACATATTTTTCCATAGTTATCTAATTCATTTATTTTCTCCAGTAATTTTCTAAAAGTTTGGATTATTATCAATCCAAGCATCAGGTAAGAACCTAGAAAAGGAATGTGTTCAAGAAATATATGAATATACAATTGACCATATTTTACTGATTATATGTATGACAAAACCCTAAAATGGCCAAAATATATCAGAATAGAACAGTATATGCAACTGAAATTACCTAACTTTTGTTCAAGATACAAAGTTTCTTTTGCTATTTTAAGCAATATGAGCTTCATGCTGACACTTATGTACAAGTCTCTTGCATTTTCCAAGTGACCTTACAAAACTTACTCCAATTATTTTGTAAGTTACTGTTCTTAGAGTCTCTTATGTGCTAAGTTCTGAGACAACAAGTACTCTTTTATTTAGCAATTTCACCATTTTAGCTCAGTTTTAGAAAATGATCATCTGCTATGCACAATATCACCATCTTTGCACAGTTTCAGAAAATGATCATCTGCTATGCAATGGCACCTATTTTCCTTGTACTACAATGAATGTTTAATTGAAATTTTTTCAAGCAACATCCATACTGTTTTCCTTATTGATAAAATCTCATATTTGCCTGTAAAGAATAATGTAAAGATCATCAATAATTGCAAGTTTGAAAATTACCTCAAAAATAGTTTGTCAGAGATCTCTAAAACAAAACTTCTCTCCAATTTCACCATTATATGCAAGATCCTCATTTGTAGCTAGAACTAAGTCTAATAGGTTCATGTTACCAATGGGTTTCTTTAAGAAATGTATTAGAGCAATTATAAGCAAGTTCCATAAGAGTCCAAGCCTAGAGAACTGATAAGGGATTCTCCCCACTCAGATACCAATGTTAACATCTCCCACAATAACTGAATTGTGTTCATTAAGAATTTCTATGAGCTGCTTAGAATGTCTTGTCTACCTCAAGTGCCTGTAGGGGAGGGGGGGCTGTAATCTAATCCTACACTTATTTTTTTTATGAAGCTTATCACTAATTATGTTTCACCCACTCTACCACTCTCTCTTTAACTGTGAGAATTTGTTTCCTTTACTTCATACATTAACACGAAATATTTTGATGCAGTACATGATTTAGACTTGTTGCTAGTACTTTTGAAGAGGTATAGGCCTCCTTGTTACAACCTAATCAGTCAGTATATATACTGGCTATAATGTACTTCCCTAGCATTTATCTAAGATCACATTATCTTCTTTTACTGACTTTTTCCAAATTACTCTGTTTTTCAATGTAAAGTATGATAAAGAGTGTGATACCTTTGCAGGAGGCTCCTCTTGTGGCATTTTGGTAACATCAGGTCGATTGGGTCTTTTGTTGTGGCCACTCAATTTATGGCGGCTGTAGAAGGGAAGAGACATTATTTTATCATCTATAAATCAACTTTTATGTTCATTTCCTAAATACTGTATTCTACCAATGACAGGTGGCAAACTTCTCTACTTTTTCACTTTTTCCTAAATTCTTCAGTCTACCTGTGACAGCTGGCAAACTTCCAAAAGAATGGATTTGCTAGTGTAATGTCTGAGGGAAGAGATACAGTATTATATCAATGAAGTTAATTTTGCTGCATGGAATAATAATAAAACAATTATTTCAAACTTCCCCCAGTGCTTTATTTAACAACTTACAGGTGGCAAACATCCATAAAAATTAATGTATTGGATATAAGAATGCACAGAGAAGGAGGAAGAGCATCATTCTAATGTGCCCTACTATGCTAATTGGAACAGAGATTATGCAAATCAGATAAAACTTCCTTGCTGTGTTGACAACCATGGACCTCTGTTCAAAAAACATTAATCCATTGCCCATACATGAAAGTCGATATACACTATGTTGGTAAAAGATAAAAACCTGTCAAATAATCCTAGTTTTTGCCACAAAAATAAATTTGCTGAAATACAGAACAGTACTCATCTGTGAAAAATGATAAGGATTAATGACAAAAACATTGTGTAGTCACTTGACTGCTGTAAGGAAAATCTCACTTACAAACCTAAAGTAGACTGCAAATTCACAAGTGTATATATGAAAAGACAAGACTATAAAAACAAACACTAATTCAACCCATGTAAATGTAAAACAATCTGGTTGGGACACAGTGAAAAAGAAACTCATTATGAATATCATCGATACTGATATGAGCTCCAAGAGTCTGTGCATAAGATGGTTTTGGGAGTTAATATCGTTCCTGACCTGTTGCCACTCACTCCTATTGAGAACAGTAAAACTGACAACCTGTCTGCTCACAAAAATTACAAAGTTGCATTCAGTTACATGGATAAGGAATTATTTAGCAAGCTGCTCACATCCTACACTATGCCAAAACCTAAAGAAACACAATTAATCTATAAGAATGGTTTAAAGGAGGTAACAAAGATGGTACCAGACTTAAGAATGATGAGTTCTAATAGGGAATGGTTTGAAGCTTAAGTTTGTCCACCATGCAAGAAAGAGAAAGGGAACCTTATCATAATCTTGAAGTTTTTACACCCTTTAATGACACAGATAGCAGATGGTACTTTGATACAGTTATACGATTCTGACTGTGAACAGCATACAGAAGTTTAAAAAGTCGCATGACAGCAGAGAAAGGTTAGGAGATGGGGCCCTATAAGTGAAGAACTCCCTCCATGTACAGTACAAGCAAGTTATTAAAATAGGCAATTACACTCACACACACACACAGAAAGTGAATGAATGAAATAAGACTTATGAGACTGTGAAAGTGATCAGCAGACAGTTACAAAATTGTAAATGTCAAGAACAAGTAGAAGTTTAAGAAGTTGCATGATTGCAAGGAAAGTTTAAGAGATGGGGCCCCAAGAGTGTAAAACTCCCTCCTCATACAGAACAAATAAGTAATTACATATAATGAATTACACACAGACTACAAAGTTAATCTGATACATGACTGGCATAATTGAACCCAAGCAAGTGTAAAGTTATGAGGATGGGACAAAGAGAAAGGAGGCCTCAATATGATTACTACCTAACAGGTAAAAAGCTGCAGGATTCTCTGTGTGAGATGGACTTAGGAGTCAGCATTATTCTTAACATTTCACCAGAGTCCCACATTAGGAGAATAATAGAGGAGATAAAATGTCTTCTTCCAAGTAAAGAATACCTTTCAAGTATAGGAATAAGCATATGTTTGGAAGCTATTCATAGCCACCGTAAGGCCAAAACGAGAATATACTGTACTAAAACAAGCACATGGAGCTAACACAGAAGGTCCAGAGGAAGGCAATTAAAATACTACCAAAATTAAGAGAGTAATATTAAAGGGAGAGGCTAAAGGCTTTAAATCTGCCTATTTTTGAAAAAAGTAAAGTAAGGGGTGACAAGCACAATGAATAGCTCTTTGAGAGATGTAAGGGTAGAAGAACAGAGAACACTGCCCAAAATTAAGCAAGAAACTCGTTGAAGAAGAGGTAAAGGAGTATTTTATAGTATAAAAGGGTTAAATGAATGGAACAGAGTGACTGAGGACATGGTTAATGCAGAGAGCATACCCAAATTTAAGGAGCTGTTTTACGGCATACAATGTTCAAAAGATGGTGGGGGCCTCACGAATATAAAACTCCCTCCCCATTTAGTACAAATAGGTAATTACACGCAAATGCACACACACACACACACACACACACACACACACACACACACACACACACACACACACACACACACATATACACAATACCAGCAGTACCTAACCTCAAGAAACAAAAAAGAAAATTCACACCTTCCACACAACCCCAGCCCCCAAACTGCTGTCAAAGGGCTGATCTAGGGCATATGAAGTGGTCAATGCAAACCATGAAATAGTTTGTGGGGCTTGGCTGTGAACAGTAGGCTTTAGTTTTAGTGCATTATAAATGACATCTAGAGAGTGGATTTGAATGAATGAAGCCACTCTTTGTTTGTTCCTGGCACTACCTCAATGCAGGGGAAGCAGTGAAAAAGTATATTTTTCCTTTTTCTTATATTTGTTTCCCTTTCCCACAATAGTGAGGTAGTGCCAGCAATGCAATGAAACCACAGCCCAGACATCCTTTTAAAATTTCTTCTGAAACTTTCACAAGCTATGGTTCAGACTACTGAGAGCATATCACACCTTGTATATCCACATCACTCTATCTCAAGCATGCCTTACACCCTACTGCATCTACAGGCTCCAAACTGGTCATGAGATAAACCGTGGGATGGTCTCTGTGATCCATCCCATGCATGAAAAGAAAAAAAAATTTGTTCTTACACAACACCTATACTTTATGTAAAAAACAAAAACAAAAAAAATGTAAAATTTTCTTTATGCTGGTTTGGGAGGGTAGTGAGCAAATGGGGGAGCATGGATACTCTTACATAAATTACTGTATACAATAACTAAGGTTTTATTCCTGACGTACTGCAATCTATATACATCTAATCACATTACACAATTCATGATTTCTCTTCAAGGGATGATTTCACAAAAAACATATATACTGTTCACATATGCTTCACATAACTTATATATTTTTACATCCTATAAATACTGTCAAATGGGGTAACTGGCACTGCCTAGGAAAAACTGACTTTCATAAAACTATTTATATCAACCTGGTGCATGGCCCTTTTTGGCCTTTCACCCCTACACAACAGAGACCTGAAAATTTAGGGTGCCCTCAAGACTGGGGTTTATCAAGAAAATGAAAAGGAATATTCTAAGTCTTCTCAATCAAGAGGAAATATCAAGAAAGTTAAAAATAATAAAAAAAAATCAGGCAAACTAACCTTATTTGGTGCAGAGCAGACATTTAACACTTACATGGACAAGACCTCGAACTTTCAATATTTAAAACAACAGGAGTTGAGTATCCCTTGTGGGATGTCCAGCCCCTAAAAGGTTAAAGCTTGTCTGAAAGCCAGTGGTACATTGGTTGCTAGAATGCAGCTGACTTGACAGATTCTGTCATCATTTCAAATGCCTGACCATAAACATGCTTAAGCACATAACTCACATATATTTGTTTTCAATATATATCAGTCACACACTTCACACTCTTTGAGACTTTTTGTAACATCATATGCAATGAATAAAAAATACTGATTATGTCAAACATTTCACTATGTACAACAGGGAATTTATATTTTACTTATTCACATCAATATCAATATTAGTTATGTTTTACTTACATAATTTCTATATATGTACATTATTTATGACCTTATATCCAGTACTGTTATTCAATGCACAATGAACTGAGCCCCCCTAAATATAAGCCTATCCTCACTTACCTGAAGCTCACCTAAAGATATCTTTGGGGGGTCTTCTAACCCCACAGCCTTAGCTGGGCCCAAGATGCTGGACTGAATAATTGCTCAGTCACATTAGTGTCACATACAAGAATGAGAAACAGGAAGAATGTAAGTACACTTTCTTGGAATACTGAGCTTCTTACTTTGGAAGCCCTGGAAATGGCCTGCTAAGTTCATTTAAAAGTTGTATAACCATCTCCAAGTTTTTCCAGTTATTCACATCTTTCACATTTTGTGTTATGAAATCATAGCCACATTTATTGAATGCTTTTGTAAAGTCTGAATAAATAAATCCATAATGCCCTGGGTTAAGCTAATTATTCACTTCCATAAAATTCTTTTTGCTTGCCTCTTTGGACTTTCTCAAAGATCTAAATAATGTACAAAATGAGTGCTACCAGTTTAGTTTTTCAAGATTACTTTGCTCCCACCTTTGTGGAGTGGGGCAATGTAAGTTAGTTTCAAACTCTCAGGGATGATGCTAGATTCTAGACATTTTCTACATAGAATATCTAGTATCACTGGAGGAAATGTAATGCATTTTCTTTATGATGGCTCAGTTCCAAGATTCTAACCCTAGGGCAAAGTGCATGGGTATGATTTCAAAAGCCCTCTCGCAACCCTTTGTTGTTGATGTGAAATCTCATATGGGTAATACAGAAGGATTACTGTTTACTAAAATTTCTGTTGGGTTCTTTATCTTTGGGCTTCAGGCTCAATGAATACTCTCTTCTATTCTTAGGGAGCAAATGAAGTCTATGGCCCTTTATTTGCATTTTGCATATATGAGTAAATGTACTTAGGGTTATTTTCTTGTTGCATTATGGCTCTTTTCTCTTCTTTCTTTTCCTATGTTTCAAATGACATTTGAAGTTTATGGTATATGTCTGACAATTCCTTAATAGATTATGCTTCCTTTGCTGGGTAAGCTGTGACTTTATTAGGTCTGTAATTTTCAATTTTCATCTGTGGAGTGCTTATCTTTCTGGTACTACTCTAGACATTTAGTGCTCTTTTCCCTGGTATATGTCAGTTACAGGTTTGGGGTACCAAAGTGGTAATGTCTCTAACAAACTTCTTTGTTTTGGTAGTCAAGAGGGTTTTCCATTGTGTCACAATTTAACTAATAGTATACATCCTCCCATTTTATCAGTTTACTATCAAAACTGACCCTGCTTAATACACCTCCAAGGTTATGTGTGTTTATTTGCCTTATCAGTTTAGCATCCAGACTTGTCCTCTTTCAGTTAGGATGTGAGATGAATAAGAGGTGTTTGAGATAGTGATGTCACATATTAGGTCAAATCTACTGTACACTATAAGACTTCTGAAAAGCAACCTTTGATGGCCTCAAAATGGCCCTCAAGACTTAAGACCAATGTGCAGTAGTTTAAAACCTGTCTATATTCTGAGATATCTACATCCAAGATTTGGGTTTGTAAGTGTTATAGCTTGCCTGTGAAAGAGTAACAACCATATGCAAACACATTTAAATGCTAAAATGCAGTAGCTCAAAACCTTACCTTATTCCTAGAACTGTTCAACAAAAATGCAAATACATCTAAAGTCCAAAACAAGGTACCCTGAAACCTTGTCTAGATTGTCAGTACTTACAGCCAAAATTTGGGGCCTCTAGGTGCTCCAGTTCAGCCTTGAAAGAGTAACATATACATGCAAAAACACTTCTTGGCCAATGTGTGACAGTTCAAAGACTAAAATACCCACAACTAAAATTTACAGCCTCTTGATGCTATGGTTCAAACTTGAAAAATAACAAACATATGTATGAACATTTCAAAGTGAATGTGCAGCCTTGCCAAAAGTACCTGAAAACAAAATTTTGGGCCTCTAAGAGATATGGAAAGGGAGCTGTGGTTTCAGTGCATTACGCATGAAAGCTAGAGAGTGAGTGTGAGCGAATGTGGCCGTTTCGTCTGTCTCCTGGCGCTACCTGGCCGGCACGGGGGGTGGTGATGCAAATTCCCATGGGGCAGGGTGGCATATATGTACATGTATGTATATATGTGTGTATGTGGGGGAATGGGTCTTTCTTCGTCTGTTTCCTGGTGCTACCTCACTGACATGGGAAACAGCAATCAAGTATAATAAATAAATAAAATAAATAAATATATATATAAAAGAAAATTTCAAGAACAATGTGCAATGCCTTAAAACCTTGCACTAATTGTGATGTACCTAATAAATGGGGACTTGTGGGTGCTACAGTTAGGTTGTGAAAGGGTAACAAACAAACAAACACATAATCACTTCAAGACCAACATACAGTGCTTTTAAACTTTGTCCAGATTCTGGAGTATGTGCTCCCATAATTCTGGGCCTCTAAGTGCTACAGTTTGGCCAAGAAAGAGTAACAAACAAAATGTTCAAACTCTTCAAGGCAAAATGCAGGAGCTTGAAACGGTGTCCAGATTCTGAAGTACCTACAACCAAAATTTGGGGTCTATAGTGCTACAATTCACCCATGAAATAGCAGCAAACAAATGCATGCAAAAACAGTTCAAGAACTATGAGGAAGCTTTCAAAACCTTGCCCATATTCTGAAGTACCTGTTACCAAAATCTGAGGCCTATAGGTGCTTTGGTTTAGCCATGAGGCTAACAAACAAAAAAGCAAGCAAACAAACAAAAACTTTCTGGCCCAAATTAAAACGTTGCCAGGTTCTGAAATAACTACAATCAAAATTTGGGATCTGTAGGAGATACAGTTCTTCCTTTAAAGAGTTATGCACAAACACTTGAAGTTATTCATTAAATCTACACAAATAGTATATTATTTGCATGAATAAACATATAAATGGCTGTATTTGCATTAAATATATTAACACTCACTCCAGAAAATTTTTCCTTTATTTCAAAACAAACAACAACACCTAGTGCCAACATCTGGTTTCTAAAGCACAAAATTAAAGACTTTGTGAACCAAAACCTCTGAAATCCAAAGGTGCAATAAGCACAAAAAATAGAGAAGATCTCTAACATCCATGGCCCAATACATTGCTTGAGAAACATCAAGATGTCCACAGCAGAGAAGTTTAAGAGTGCCCTGGAAAAGTACCTACAAAGGTTACCTGTCTGTGGCATCCAACAGCTTGGTCGACCAATGACACTACCCAACAGCCTTGGCCCAGCCATATATGTGCGGGTAAAAGACCCCAGAAGACTTCACCATTTCAAGCAAGGTTTCGCCTTGCAGTAAGTAAACTGTCCCGTGATCAATTAACAATGTTACAGCACAATTCCAGTAAATGAGCTACCATTATGCGAAGGAAGGGTATTACTGCATATAAGTAATTACAAACTCCTAAAGCTATACAGAAGACCTGAGTCAGGCTGCACTTGAAAGACAGAAGGCCTGAAATGAATACATCAGAAAAAGAAGAAAAGAGAGCTTGAGTTACAAAAGAAGCATAGTCGATGGGTAAAAAAATCACCCCGGATTATTCCACAAATCTGAAAGATAAAATTTCGTCTTTCCTATCCCTGGGAATAAGAAAGAAAGACTAATACCCACTCGTCTCCTTCATGTTGTAAAAGGCAACTAAGAATGAAACCAGCAGGACACTGGAAATCCTCCCCTCTTGTATTATAACTTTCTAAAACTAAGAAAAAGGATGAATCAGACCAAAGATTTTTTCTCAAAGGTAATTTACCTATTCTAGTCACTACCTCACTAAGGAGGGAAAAACAAGCAGGTAAAAAAACAGGAAGGGCCACATATTTACAGTAAAAAAACAAGCACAGCAATGACATTAAGATGCTCAGATAGAGAAGTTACTGTAAAATAAGAGGACTCAGATAGAGAAGTTACTGTAAAATAAGAGGACACATGTTTACAACTGAAGATCTGAAAGTATCATCACGACCAGATGAGGGAAGACAGCTTTGAAAATACTGAAATATATTGAAAGTCAGGAAGCTCGTAAAGGAGCTTGATCCATAGTAAGCTCATGGACTTACCAGCACCTTAAAATTTATACTCCAGAAATCTGGAAGGCCCTTGTTAAACCACTGGTATTGATTTTTGAGATCTCCCTCAGTAAAGGTAATAAGCCAATGGAATGGATGAGAGGAATTATAGTACCAAATTAAAAAAGGTAACATAAAAACAGCCCTCAAATACAGACCATTCTCATTTTACAGCATAACCAGCAGCAAGATACTACAGAAAAATCAAGAACCTAACAGAGGAGTACATGCCACTAAGTGAAGAACCCCATGGATATATGATGAACTGATCTTGCATGATTACACTATAGGATTTTTATGACAGAATAAGCAATAACTTAAGAGAGAAAAGACTGGTGGGTACATTCATGAACTGAAGAGGGCCTCTGACAATGTCCCTCACAGTAGATTAATAAAGTCTGATGCCATATTTATGGCTACTCAAATGGACTGACCTATGAAAATGGGAAGGAACTGGGAAAACATCAGTGAAGTGGGCTTTAGACAGAAGCCACCCATGAAGTATTACTGTCCTGATCTAGTATTATAAAAAGTGCCTAGAACCATCTCAAATTTCCTATATTAAGCCTGTAAGGTCTTAATTCCTTTCTCATTCAAAACAAGTTACTGGGATAGTCTTAATATCTTTTCCCAACATGTAACTTACACTTATTCTTGTTTCTCTTCCAAACTTGGCTTAATCTTTTTACCTTTCTTTTTCTGATTATAAATCATATGTTTTTCCCAACAGCTACGATTTGCCCCTTTCTAAAACCTGTTTCCCATCCTCCATACAAAAAATCTTTAAATTACTCTTTACTTTTCTACTAACCTCTAAGAACATGCTCTCATGGACTTGTGTCCATGCCTCAGTGGTTAGTACTATGGCGACAACTATTTCCAGAATCATATCTGAATTGTTTGATGATAATGCCAAAATTGCATAAAAATCAAAATAAAAGTGACTGCAAAATGCTGTAAAGAGACTTAATCAAGAAAAAGTAGTATCAAATTATTGCTGGTCAGTCCACTTGAAAGAAATGGAGACTAACACCATCCCTGTTTGTCAAGCTGCAACCACCAGCAACACATCTCTTACCACCTGGTAAGTGGTTGCCCAAACCTGAGGACAGTAAGGTTCCATCATTGGCATTTGTTCCCCCCCCCCCCAAACTATAAAGCTCATTTACACAACTAAATATCTAAATTGACCACTAAATTTACAGAACTACTTCTAAACTTATCTAACATAAATGCTATGATTCAAAAAGTTTTTAAATTCTACATAATAATACACAAATCCACTCAAAAATTCCTGTTAATCGATCCAATACAGTGTTTTCCTTTTCACAACATGGTGGTTCAACCAATGATATCACAGCAATATAAGCAACAAAAACCACAAGTATTCAATTCTCACAAAGGTTAGAAAATCTGTTTATCTGTAATATCTCTGAAAATCAAGCATGAATTTTGTACAAATTTTCAGAATTTCCTCTTATACATTACATCGAATATAATAATATAGAGTGGACTCAATATACCCTTTAAGCAAGCTGTTCACCTCACACATAAAGTCAAAACTAAAATATGCTTCTCAGGTTTAGTCATTACCCCTAAGAAAGCAAAAAAAGGTCCAAAGGAGAGCAACAGAGATGATATACAAGTAACAGAGCTGAGTTATAAGCAATGACAAGAGGTTTTGAAGTTGCTCACCTTGGAAGAGAGAAGAGTAAGGGGTGACCTTATTACAAACTATAAGATTTTATAACAGACTGTTGATGCAGACAGTGAACAATTCTTTGAGAAAATTAGGAATAGAACAACCAAAGGACATAACATACAATTAAACAAAAGAACTTTTTAGTTAAAAAAATTGAGAAAGTATTTTTAAGTGTAAAAGTGGTGGAAGCCTGTAGGCAGCAGTTGGTAGGCAGCCAATAACCAAGGAGGTATATTACCAGTATTACCCGCCTGGGTATCAGTTGGGTTAGTGATGGCTGCCTACTTAGTGAGCCAGCACTTTAGTGGTTGTCAAGTAGCATTCCTCTGACCCATGTAGATATCCTTTCTTTCTGCCTCACCCACATGTGGACCTTTGGCATTCTGTCCACAAACATACAATCTCTACTTGTCATACATAGCACCTGACAACACTTAAGTCATACAGCTAATTCTTCGTAACTCTAGATTTTCCTGCGGAGAGCACTATGCACTAGCCTTGCCTTTTGGTAAATGGCAGGAGCAATAGAAAGTAGTTGGTGGGAACATTTAGGCAGAAGCATTAGGGAGAAAAATTCGGCAGAAGCAGCAGGTAGGAACATCATGTAGAAGAAGGCAGCAGGAACATTAGGTAGGAGCCTCTACAAACACTGTTAGAGATGCCCTCTGCTAGTGGCCTGTTAAGGGGGAAGCACTAAAGGCTAAGAAGAGGCACTGGAGTTCACTTAAGGAGACTCTATTGCCATGGTCAACCCCTTAATGGAGTTCCAAGAGGGAACAGGCATCAGAGATAAAATGACTAAAGACATGGTTGACGTAAACAGCATACAGAAACTTAAGAAGTTCTATCATTATGTTCAAGAGGTGAGACCCCATGAACAAAAAATCCTTCCCCCTACAATACAACAAGTAATTTAAAATAGTTAATTGTAAACACATACATGCACAAACACTCCAAGAAAAGGGTGAAGTTAACATAAATCTATTAAGTCCACAGTGTACGGAGGAAATACAAAGATAAGCATTTCTCAAAAATCCATAATAGATAGCAATTTACTAAATATTATTTACTTACCTGAAAAAACAAGAGGTTTTTTTCTATCACTTCCTTGTTTTGTAAACAAGATAATCATTAATTTTCACTATGTATCTTAAAGCACCACCTTACCACAACCAGCTGAACATCTTTAGTGAACATATAATTTATGATTAACAAATATGATTAATCATTCACTACCACATCTGTTAATAAGCCTTTTTAATAACTGGGTTGTTCTTCATATTCTTCTTGTGTAAACTCTGCTGTACATTCTTTTATTAATGGAATTAACATACATGTTCCATACTATTTTCCCCTCTATAATTTGAAAAGATCAAGGTACTTTGTCTCCTTAAGTCCGAACAGAAAAATTCAACTAAAAGCACTGCTAGTTCGTTTTAATATCTGAACAACTAATCATTTTGTAAAACAATATGAGATTGGTTGCATGGATCTACCTGGCAGTTCTCTCATATTATTCCAAGGTTGTTATATGACAGATATTTTAATGCTAAAATGCAATCCTTTTCAGGAGTCCCATGTGGAGTCATTGTGTTGATATATGAGATACATTAACCACTTTCATTCTTAATTCAGCCAAAAAATAATTCCACAAATCGATAGGTAGAAAAAATAAATTATCATTTTTGAAAAAGTAATGCAACATGCTGTGAGATCATCATATCAGTAAAACTTCTATATGCTGAGTGAAAACTTTCTAAACATATTCCTTAATTGAAAGACAATTATTCTAATTTGTTTTCCTGATGAATTGCTGTGTGGAGATCGGCAACTTGCTTAGTAAATATGGAACTCAGATGATGCGCAAACTAACAGACATGTAAGAAGGACATAAAATGCAAAACATCCTCTGAAAAGCATTTGGATGAGTCTTAGATGTTATGGTTATCAGAATATATGGCACACAACATAATGGTCAGGAAGAGATGTATTAATACAGATGAATCTACAGGGTAAAGAGGTTGACTATGGAACAGATGCACTGATGCATACAGATATGATACATGTTAGAGTTATGTCAGTTACCAAGAGAATTAATTTATACTAAGTTTATGTCAGATAACAATGCAAGAGGAATGATCTGGGAATGAATGCAGTGGAAGCATTTTGTACACAGACATAGCATGAAATGGAGATTATGGTATCACGTAATGAATAAACTTGGTGTGCAAAGCAAAAGAATATAATGCAGTTAACAAAAGGTGAAATTTTATGTTTCACTATAACAAATTTGGTATGGGTCAAAGATGTGGGGAAGCAATTTGAATGCTATAAATACATGATCTACCAATGGAATTTGAGAGCAGATTCAATGATGGTGTATACCTGGTGTAGTCTTCAGGGGGTCTTCTACCCCTACATGGGTTGGACACAGGCTGCCAGTTTGGGTCATTTGTCAACCAACTGTTGGAAGTCACAGCCCACAAAGGCCCTACAGCCTGTACAGTATAGTACACTTTAAAAATACTTATCCATAATATTCTTAAACACCACCCCCTGTACATCCCATGGTGTTTCTGATGTTTGTTGGCAAGGTGTTGAAGTCTCTGGCCCAGATGTTTAAGATGTTCTCTCTTTCGATGCATATCACACCTTTTGATTTCAGAGGTAGTATTTTAGCAAATCTTCCATACCTGTCATGCATTTGGAAATAATTTCCGAGTTTAAGTTGCGGACCATGCATTCTAGGATTTTACAGGTATAGATGATGATATGCCTCTCCCATCGGCACTCAAGGGAGTAGTTTCAACTACTTCAACCATTCATAAATGAAAGATCTCAAAACCATTTCTAATTCTGCTATTTTGCCTGCCTTGGAGGATGGTGCAAGACCAAAGCAATACTTCGTTCATCATAGAAAATGCACCCTGAAAAGTATCATAACCAGTTGCTCTTCCCTTGTCCTGCAAGTGCACAAGGCCCATCCTACCATCCTTCTGTAGGAGGCAACTGTTGTTTTGTTGTGTTTGCTGAAAGTTAGATCATTAGACAATGTTAATCCACAGTCTTTCACAATACTCAACAGGTATATGATAATGTCTGTTTCTGTCCATTACTCTGTTCTCTTTCTGATTTCTTCATTATTGCCTAAACCAATGAAGTTGAAACTTAAGTCCATATTTTTCTGAATAGCATGTCCTCAGAAGCAATAAACTTTAGATGATTACCACCTTCATAAAAAAAAAAATCATTCATAATATTCCTTTAGATATCCAATGCAACAACTGGTTGGCAAAGGTAAGTAGTAATGCAACAATCAAGTACAAATAAGCATTTCTGTTGTCCCACATTCATTAAATGAATGGTTGGCTAAACAAGATTAGTTTTGTCCTCCACTCTCCTCAGTATGAAAGTCTCCCATGCAATAAGAGGCACTCAGTGTGGCAAGGGCAAGCCCATCATGGTCCCTAAAATTTGTTTTCTATGCTACAAGGGCAAGCCCATCTCAGCTAACAACCAATCAGCATCTTGGATGCAGTTGCTTGGTTCCTACCAGCCAATAAGTACTGATTCTGTTGTTGCAGTCCACTCAGCTTGTGAACTATCCACAGTGTTGTTATGTCCCTGCCCTTTTTTGCCAATACTTTGCAGTTAGTCATCCTTTTGAGTTCTTCTGAAAGTCATATGTAGCCTAGTTTTCCAACTACTCTTCCAAGAGTCAAGAGAATATAGATAAATGGAAAAGGAGAATGCAAAGCAGAAAAGAAACACTGATGCAAGGTTCTGCTCTGTAAGTATCAAAACCAGTGAAGCTACTAGCTGAGATATTGTAAGACCTCAAAGCCTTGCTCATGTACATTCCACTGTATCACAAGCAATTTCAAATGAACCTCACTACACTACAAGACAATACTGATGACAGTGAAGCCATCAACAAGGTTTTTCCAGACAACTATCTGCTGGAGTATTAATTTCATCACCCACATCAAGACAAGCAGATATTAAAGCATCAGAAATTAAAGTACATTAGTATATCATTTCAAAGTAATAACTTACATTAGGCACTTGGTAAAATAATAGATACTATTTTGTAAATCACAATAATCTGTTTGGTTTATGTTATCATTTGTGCATCTCTGGCTAACTTGTACTTACCTCTTTACAATACCAACACTCTATAAAAAAATAACATCAGAGTGAGACCTAGTTTATCAAAATTGGTGAACATTTACTGATTTTATGGCAATTTACATACCAAAACATTGACGAGCATTCTCTTGAAATTTAAATATGGCATGCCTGCCCTTGTCACACGTAATGCCTTACATGTGAGCACTGAAGCAACATACATAAAATATAAGTAAGTTATGGTTTTATACTCAGCACAGTTCTTTATAAAGGAACTATAAGAAACATTTTATACACGATTTCTAAACAGGTATTAATTGCCTTACTTCTAAGTCACAACAGAGGAATCACAGAGTAAAAAACTTATGGGTCTATAATTACACGCATGCCCCATTATCTAACCTTCTGCTTCAGTCATTAATTTGTGGGAATTGTACAATTTTCCTTTTACTGATGGATACCTTTGGAAAAGAAAAAAAAAATCATCGAATTAAGGGTAAAATTCTTAAATTGCCTTGAACAAAAGAGATCTTAATCACATGATGAAACAGAGATTAAGAGAATACACACACAAAAAAAAAAAAAAAAAAGAGAGAGAGAGAGAGAGAGAGAGAGAGAGAGAGAGAGAGAGAGAGAGAGAGAGAAAGAGAGAGAGAGAGAGAGA
>JAYMFT010199887.1:0-25583 GCA_038088735.1 Panulirus argus
TTTCAATTAGGGCCCGGCCTTGATGTGGACTTTTGTCCGTGACTGGAGCCTTCAACATAAAATAAAAAAAAAAAAAAATTCAGTGAGCGTGAGAAGACCCAAGAAGCGAGTAAGGAGTGGATTGGGTCTTGTATATATGTAGGGTGGAAATGGTGCCAAGATATGCATTGGGAGGGTGACTGGTGTGCAGGACATGATTTTTCCCCTTTTTATATCCTGTTGCCAACAAGCACAAGCAGACTCGCTGAGGACCCCACCGAGAATGGGCAGCTTGCAGGTCGTCTCCCGCAAGCATGTTGGGCTGGATGTAAAACAAATGTGCCTCGTTTTTTTCAAACTTCGCCCCCCCACTCACGAGTCTGGCTGGTCGATAACCGCGATTAAGCGCCTTACTGGAGGAGGAGGAGGAGGAGGGCGCTCCAGGTTGCCGATTCCAGAAGAGTCAAAACGAAATCAAAAAAATTTTATTTAGTCTTTAATCGATGAATGAAACAGGTATATACATTTCCCCAGGAGTTCCTCTAGATGCCTCTGTTCGTATCTCAGTGATGTCTACAATACAAATGAAAAATGCGTTAGGGTAGTCAGCATTTAAGACAGTCTCTGGCACATCAGTTAACGCTGTCTACCCGGATGTCGGTCACATAATGTTAACATCTAGTGTGCTTCATTCTTGATCTCGGTCACATAATGCTAACGTATGGTCCCATGACGGTACATGATTGTTAAAAGTTAACATGATGCACTGATATTAACGTGAACGTCAGTCAAGCAAAACGTAATAGGATTACATGGAAAATGCTTTCGTTATTGTGCATTTGGTGAAAATAATATATAGCGCGAGAAATTCTCGTTTCATATTTCTGTATGCGAAACAACGATTATTGCCTATTCTCCATCAGAATATAGACCTTCCTTATATGCTAATCACCATTCTAAATATCGTGAAATAAATTTCTTCATGTGATGACTGAAAAAAAAAAAAAGGAAACTACAAATCTGCATATGACATTTCACTTATTTTAAAACCTAAAGTTATTATTTTCCGATGGGCGCATTTTGTTAAGAAGATTTTCGTCATATCGCAAAAAGGATTAATTCAGAAACATTTTTCACGATTTTTCACAACGTTAGCATTTATACTAGAGTAACTTACCTCATACACGCTATTATTTTGGAGCAACGTTCATACCGGATGTTATGAGGAATTGCAGCAATATGCGAGGAGAGAATATCAAAAAAACAGAACAACAACGGTTTATGAACCTCTAGAGGGAGGAGGACAGAGTGTAGGAGGACAGGAAAAGGTTTAGTTTAGAGGAATAGGAGGGGTAGTGGTTGGAGAGGAGGAGAGAAAAAAGAGGGGGAGAAGGAGTGAGGTAGTGTCTTCCTTCTCCCCTGTGCAGGTTGGGGGAGAAGCTGGAGGGGGAGAGACTTATACCAAAAGGATATCTCTTGTCTCCTGTCCTGAAGTTGGCTCGATAGAGGGAGGGTTCGAGTGAGGGTTCGAAGTCCCGAACACGGCAACCGGATCTCAATATATTATGACTCGTAAATGTGCATTCCTAAAGACGTCTCTCTGTACGTGAAACGCTGACCTAAAATGTATAACTCCAGTGACCTAGTGTCCGGACATCCATCCCAGGGGAAAATAATCGTGTTCAGAAAACTATAAAGCTTGAGAAATGAAGACCAATAACTGCAAATTATGCCGTCGTGGATGTCACACACACGAGTATACCCGAATCCACCGAGGTAAGATATATGTGTCAGTCTGTTTATCTTTTGCTCTGCCCATACGCCTTCCCACCAACGAATATGAACATCTACCATCATCATCCTGGGTATAACACCAGAAAATTTTTTTCCCAGTATCATCAAACGCGCACGACTCATTCGTTAAGGCGTCAGGCGACCACGCTATCACCGACAGCAAATAATGACTCTCCGAGGCTCCTCCTCCTCCTCCCACAACGCTTTGAGGCAATCTGCATAATTAGCGACCCTTGAAGATCTGAGAGATTCATTCTGCTGTCAAAATGACGTTTTCTCGAGATTGGATTCGCTTAAGTCGGCAAAAAAATTTTCGAATGAGCAGATTGCAGAAAGGGATTTTCTGAGATGGTTTGAGTTTGTTGATTTTCTACTCCGGATGGTTGCATAATACATTAACTGTCGTTAAAGGTAGCTGGTGTATGCAAGTAAAGACGAATTTGGGGAAGAGGAACCAAACTTAACAGAAGAGAGTAAGTTATAGACTGAATGACATTTCCGGAGATGTGGCTTCCGTCAAAAGAAAGACGCAGAGTTTATGGTTGTGAGAAGCGTTTTATGCGACCAATAAAATCCACGTGTTCGGGGGGGGGGTGGTTTCAAGGAGTCATTACAGAGGGGAGGTTCACTAAGATCAGACAGATAAAGGTTCAGATACGGACAAGGGCAAAGAGGGGTTCAGTTGAGACTTAAAGGTGAACATCTCATCAGAAGTCAGACAATGAACAGATCTAAGAGGGCAAGGAGGGACAGGGTATGTGTATGGGCGGTGACGCCATCACGGGACCAGTGCAAAAGAGATTTTTAAATCTATATAGGCCTAGATATGTATGAAGGACAGGCAAAGGTAATGCTCTGAGGTGAGTGACAGAGGCCGTGAGGAGGTAAGTTCAAGATATCAGAATGCCAATATTATGCCTTTAGTTAATGTGCTTTCGACCATATATTCGTATGCAAATATGGGTTTCCTGCGCGTACTTATTCTCTACATTTTGCCCATGCATGTGTAATGTCATCTTAACGATATGAAATACCACGTTGATAAAGTGAAAACTTTTCTTTTTTTTTGTTTGGAAAGGTTTATAAATCTGAATTTACTGTGGAGCGTTTATTGGGCCCATTTCTTTTTATGAACCACGGAAAATGAACGTCATCGAGATCTGATTCCATGCGGGTCATGTCTCCGTGTCTGACCTCCGAGAAAATCATTTAATTTCTAACGCTGTTCCGGTCTCGGCAACGCACAAAGCCTTGCCAGGTATTATTAAATGTCAGCAGCGTAACTTCCTGGTCCCGAAGAGCTACAGGGAGGAAACATATTTGGGTCGAACATATAATTTGTTCTTTACATATAATTCCCACTTCTGTCCTACTCGTGCCAACTATTTTCGGCTCACGAAATGTGTATATATCAACGTTTCGTCTTTCGTAAAACACATCCATTTCGTGAAGACTGACTATATCTACGAACAACAAATAGCTACTACAGTGAAAACACCGTATTACTTATATCGTGAGATCCCAACACATCTTAAAAGATTTGGTGCGAAAAATACTGTGAAACAGGAGTCTGTTCTCCTCATACCAGTCCCACCTATTTTCTGGGAATATATTATTCAAAATTCGAGCAGGCTCTGACCCAGCTGCCGTCCACGGGGAATATTAATACTTCTAACATTGCCAGCACACGTCAACAACATCTCGGTACGGGAACTACAGCCAGAGGGCAGGCGCGCCCGTGTCTGGTATATATATATATATATATATATATATGTACCTGAATGGTGAAGGACATGTTCTAATATGTTCCCATTCGGTGGAGTATTGTTAGCTGTAATGCAAAAGCGGACGGAAGAGCACCAACCTCTTCTACTATGCTATATTAAACATCACCTGAGAGCATTTGGAGATCTGCCTCGAGGCGATGATATTTCCTGACGTCTTCCCATCGTACCCGAATTTTGAGAGCCGAGTCTAAACCCTCTCCCGTCCGCTGTTGCTTAACTGAAGCAAACACTCTCTCGTGTAGAACCGTACGCAAATTCCATTTACAGGAGCTTCTCAATAACGGGAGAATGAAGAAACCTTATAAGAAATCTAATTTCTCAGTTTTCATACACAAAGTCTGTGTTTTGAAAAGTCTCCGGTCAAAATCTCTCGCTTATATCCAAAGGTGTGTGGAGTTACAAAGCGAATGTGTCGTGGAAAACGAAGAACACAACGAGAACTTACGAGTATGTACAGTGAGTGATGGCTCGTATGTTATTCAGTCCTTATCCCCAAGCCTTATATAATAGTGCAGTGCTACAGCTTGACCCAATACCTCTCTATGACCGAACAGTATCATCACCTTTGTCGGACACACACACACTCTCATAAATCTTAGGACCAATGATACGAATCGTGTGGCGGGAGATTGAGCACCGGCGCCTCGCCCGAGCCGAGTCCTGGCACCATTTCTATTGTCCTTACTCGCGCATAAGAGGCCTGGACGCCTGGCAGATCGAGGAGGGCCTTTGTTCAAGATCAATTCACTGTCCGACTAGGCGACTCCGATTCCCCAGGAGACCCTTTTGTTGTAGACGATCTCAACCCGTCGCATACGAAAGTGAGGCTCCAATATATATATATATATATATATATATATATATATATATATATATATATATATATATATATATTGGTCTCAGACCCCGCTCCGCACAGGTGTGGGGACACGTGTAACCCAATATGCCTCGAGGAATATACCACAGCAACCCAGTTACGGGAGACAGGCAGGCGGCACACGTGTACTATAAAGGCATTCCTATCTGATGCCTGGAAAACTGAGCCGGTGCATAATATAGTGATTACATATACACAAGTACACGTACCCATATCAAAAAAGTCTCACACACACACACATATATATATATATATATATATATACTACAAAAAATTGGTCCTGTCTTCTTGCCTGTAGACATGCCTAGGTAGTTGCTAGACTAACCCCCATACACTACTGCCAATAACTCATCTGTTTCCTTCGCTGGATAAAAAGTGGCGCCTTCCAGGGCGATATATGTCCAGAAAAAAATAATGTGTGTTCCGCCATGGATGGAGGTTTAGAGAGGAGGAAGAAAAAAAATAAAATGTCGGAGGCGAGTCGTTATACCAGCGAACAAATGACATTCCATCGTTCTCTGTCGACACACAGCGGCACCAAAGCCTTCTGCAGGAGAGAACAGACGAACGTCCGAAAGGGCCTGAGATCAACGCCTCTTCCGTAATTCTTGGGGGACCCATACTATAAGATATCAGACTATGAAAAGGATTTCTTTTTCGATGACTGTCTCAACTGATTTCCTTCCCTTATCACCTTCGTTTAATCTACCTTACATTTACCTAACGATGTAACTTGCATTCCCTCGTTATGGGTACCTCAGCAGCTGAGCTGCAAAAACAAAAATAATAGCAGAGAGCTGGTTGTTCTCTGGCCTTCAGATATATTTGACGAGCCGGGAGCCGAGGGGCACTGAGAAATTTATGAGCACTCCTTCCCCGAGGTCCTCGTGTCTCCGAAGCAATAGGGAAAAATAGATATTGTGGCTCGATGGTCCTATACTTTATATTCCTCTGCTGCTCCCAGTAGTCTGTGGCAAGGCCCTGATTTTCTGAGACCCTCTCTAAACATTTATCAGCCAAGGCGGAAGCACGTATTGCAGTAGCAGACCAGAAGCTGCTCTCCCGTCTCCCTGGTCTCATACCACTTCCATCTCGCCTCAGTACCTGAGCTTCTCCTTCAAGCAGACGTCTGACAAAAAAGCAGGACTCCTTGAAAAGATGCCGCTGATTTTGAGCGTGATCTCTCACACTTCGAAGGCAAGACTTCTTGTGATTATGTCACTGATTTTACAGTATGTGAAGTATTGTTATAATGAGCTCTTACAACTCAAAACAAGTCGGTCCTACCTGTCAACCAACCTTCTGAGAGTGTGACGTATGGGTGGCACGATGAAGTTCGACGAATATGGGCCTGATATTCAACCCACCTCCTCTCAGTCTTCTGTAGTTGAGCAGCATGTGTAAGTGATCCATCAGTAATGACTTCAACTCCCTCAAGTTCAGAGTGAGGAGTTTGCTTTGATCTCAGGGCTCAAAGCTTAGTCTGATGCTGTCACTGTGTTCTTCCTTCTCCTCCTCACACTCCTTTGACATCAGGGGAGTAAAACGTAAGTGTACAAACTGAAACTTGGTGTCAGACAGCTCACACGGGACACTGTCAGTTTCAGACTATAATAATGCGATTTCACGAGCGAGATAATTTTCACAACAGAGGTGCATATCAGAATAGAAAATCATAAATACGCCAGGAAAGTAGATCATGATAGATGTTTGGGTGTAGGAACCGGTGTACTTGAGATACAAGACTTGATAAGCCAACATAAAACAGATTAAACGGTAGAGAATTCACTCCATTTATCGTCATATCGAATCTGTCTCGCTCCTCTTTTACTTTCTTAGTATCAAGCAACACTAAGCGAGAATATCCTTCTGAATTACCTGAATCAGGGTCAGCGATTTTGACGAGTCTTTGGGTGAATCATATCACTATGTGCTTTAGAGGCACAATGTATTATTGTGTTGATTTTAACATCAGCTACAAAGGGTAATTACCTCTAGTACTAATTGTGGAATTTGAACAGGGCCAATGAGCTAATCAGGAGTAATTACGAAGGACAGCAACTTTACTAATTACTGCTACTTAAATCACTGGCCAACACAATTAGCACAGACGATACCCGCAAGATGTACGGATGGTGATGACAGGCCCACTCTCTTAAAAGTCTAATTAGCATCAACATAGATAAGCAGTATGTATCTTTTCTTTAAAGAAAGATTATACACTGGGATTTTCTCATCTTATTGGAGGTTACTAACAGAAGCTGATAGAACTCTACGGAAAATCGCCATCAACTTTAAATCTAGGAGCAAAGTATTCCGCGTATGCAAGACTCTTATGACAGAAAACAGACCTTCTTCCATATATACCCAAAATAATATTTGAGTCATAAACTTTCTTAGTATCAATATTGCATGTGATTACACATATGCAAACTCATTTACCTTGAAAATATCATGCGTAAGAGAAATACAGGACAGAAAAACTCTAGGGAGTACGTGATAATCTAGATATATATATATATATATATATATATATATATATATATATATATATATATATCCCTGTCGACTGCGATACATATTAATACAGCATTTTGTTCTATAGCAAATGGTTATTGAGACCACTTGGAATATCGCAAGTGGCTATTCTGAGGCCACTTTTGTTTATGGCTAGTGGCTACACTGAGGAAACTGCACGGTCACTTACTTCAGCCTTTAGTTTAAGTTCATCTGAAAAAAAAAAACGCAATGCCCTTTTCTGAATACTACAAATAAAAAAGGAAGCGAGATATAGAGAAAGATCCCTTGATCTTCGTATTACTGCGTACATATATATGTCAAAAAGGATAAGCTTTTACACTTATCCAGCCATATCATTTCTATGCATTGAAAATCAGGTGAAAAATGCTTATATTTTGCTGCCTCTTAGATGAAGAAAATTTAGAATCTTGATAATCGTTCAGAGCAATCATCTTGGACTAATGGAAGCCATTAAAATGACGTAGCTAGAGGCAAATCCACCCAGCATTTTAGAGACAAAAATGAAAGCTTTACTTTTAGTTTGACGGGATGTTTCATCATCATTGCAATTTCCCTGCCCTACTTATATTATATGAAGCGGAACATGCAGAACAGGCTATACAAAAAAGTTCTCCGATAAATATCAAATGACTCTGACATTACCACAAGCGACTGCAACTGCATGTGACAAGTGTTGAATCTCTCTTGATATTTCATACTCATACACATTAACGCAATACAGTGCTCCTTTTTCATGTACAGTTACAGCCAGACATACTGGGAATCAAAAGGTACAACAAATACCAAAATATATACTTCAAAAAAAAATTCTGGAAATAGCATCTCCGAGACCCCAAAATTTGGTTTATCCGTGCGAGAAATTCGGATGCTTTCGGTTCCTTACTCCAGGGAATGTAGAGAAAATGGTTCACCTCGCGTACATCCTCCAGATGAATCTTAACAAATTTCCCCTTATGTAAGTCTTCCTCTCCTGCTGATACGCAGATTTATTTATTATCTTCTTTCTGTTCCAGGGGGAAGACATATGGAGATAGTAAGAAAGGAGGAAGCAAAGATATTACGTTGTTTGAGGATGATGGGGCATTATGTGCCATACGCTCTCCCCCGTATTTGCTCGTCATAACTTACCAGAACTGGAAACTAACACATACGTTCCTCCTTCTCGGCCCCTAGTACAGTGGTGAGCAAAATGGTGCCATGGGCCCCGCGGAGTTCCTTCGGGTTCACAGAATTCTGATTCCATCTCTGGGAAGCCGGGACTGGGGACAGTCCTCTTATAAATAACTTATCCACATCCTTTTCCCCGTGTGTACCCACCAGTAAAGCTGCTGGGATAAGGTCCTCGTGGAAAAAGACGTGTCCAAAGCCACACTCATGTTGGACCAGAATGCAGGTCGCATTCAGAGTGCCCATCTAAGAGCAGTAAAAGCCTCCCGCGCGAGGGGGGAAATTCTTACTCGCTGTGTCCCAAAGTCTTCCCCCGTTACTCGTCTTGACCCACACACGAGTTTCGTACTGATACAGGGGCACCTCGCGTTACCGCCCCCTGTCTGTCCCGAATACCAACGTGTACGAGCGAGAGTTCTGCCGGACGTTTAGAAGCCGGGGAAAACGAGATTAACGACATCGTCTTTAACGAATCTTGCATTTGCTAAAGTGTCCAGCTTGAAAGATGAAGAACCCAAGATCCTGAGGCTTTATGGGAGCGGCAAAGGTCCCTGCTGTGGAACCACACATATGCTTCCTCCTTAGCTGATCATCGTTTGGAGAGAAGTTTAGAAAATTAAGGTGGTACTCCACACTACATGGAACTGTAAAAGTGTACAAAACATAGGACCCAAAAAACCACAATACCTACTTCCGGGATGTTACGGCCATGGAGGGGAAAATTCTCTTCAGTATAAGACTTAGGCTCCAAGCTCATCGAATGATGAGGCACGAAAAAGCAGCAAGTTTTCTATCTCAGCGCCTCAACACAGCTGTCCAACGAGATGATGAGAGCCGCGTCATCCGTTTACGATCTCTCTATGTTAGATGATATAAAGGAACTTGAAATATAATCTGAATATGTTTCTAAGAATGTCTTTCGATAGCCTATACCTTATATTGATAAAGGGATCATCAGAAGACGAGAGAAGGTGGTTATGTGATAAAATATTCCAAAAATCAAAATATAATTGCCTAATTCTTATTTTCCTTCGCTAGAGGTAATGATATCTAAGAAATAGGCCAAGCGTGGTACTTTCATTTACGTATAAACACGCACATATGAAACCTTACACAATCCTCTTCGACAGTGGACATCCCAATCCCAACCTTCTCAATCCTTGCCATCCCACCCTATCCTACGACATCAC
The DNA here is from genome assembly GCA_038088735.1 of Panulirus argus. Classification (NCBI taxonomy): domain Eukaryota; kingdom Metazoa; phylum Arthropoda; class Malacostraca; order Decapoda; family Palinuridae; genus Panulirus; species Panulirus argus. The sequence continues at coordinate 9,336 of JAYMFT010199887.1, forward strand.
TAGCCTCCCAGCCACTGATACTCCACCCTCGAAGTCCCCCGTCCAGCTCATGACCAGACCTCTCGCATCCAGCTGCCCTTAACCGTCGTCATTTTGCAGGGTCTTAACTCCTCCTTGTTATCACATGATCATCTAATTTATCTTCTCGGGATAACACGTTTTCCACAGGGTGTAAAAAAAAAAAAGAGAAAAAAAAAAAAGCTTTAAAACGTCCTAAAGACAAATTATTTTTTGCGAGGATTTCTTCAAGTGATGGAGCTCTTTGTGCGCACGAAATGCCCTCAAATGACTCTGTTGACCGATGTTGGCGTCTTTCCACCTTGACACCGTGAGCCGACTTGGTCTTTTGTTTTCGGGCCTTTTGTGTCCTCCTCGGGGCAAAATAATTTACATATAGTGTGTGTTTTACATTCTCGTGCCACACTTCTTAAACCCTTGTCGCATATTTTTCAACAATATCCCGAAGCGTCTCGCACTTCCGTGATACACTGCGTCGTTATTTCACGATCATTTCATTCGTTCTATCTTCCTGTTGAAGGGTTGAAACGGGAGTGAAACGGGAGTCGATCTTTCACTGTGCTCGACTGCTTGGCTTGGAGTTGTTTGCTCGAATACTCCCCTTACCTCTTCTTTGGAAGGTCTGCTTCCAATCAGCGCAGGTGCAAATGGGCTCCTAATCCGAATGGCAGTACGTGAAAGGCCTTCGGCTGGATCAATACCTCGCTAACCCCTTTTTTAAAACTAGCAAAGAGTCAAACAACTTCAACGGAAACGTTGAAGAGAAGAAACTATTCATACGTTTAATTTATATATATTACTGCTAGGTTTCATGTCGTTTTCATTTCGTGTGTGTAATTTTCTGCCGTTGAATATCCTGATTTCTTCCTGATTTCTAAGTTCTTTGGGCGTTGAGGTGTTTCCTCCTGAAGGCAACGTTTCAAAGGGGAATGTTAGCTACTCACTTAAATGCTTCACGTGAGTGGCGGTCACTAGCATCCACCTGGCTTAGTGCTTCACATAAGTGGTGGTCAGTAGCATTCACCCGGCTTAGTGCTTCACATGAGTGGAGGTCAGTACCATCTAGATGGGTCAGTGCTTCACATAAAAATTGACCAATAGCACCGTCCGAACCAGCAACAAACGGCCCTCACGCGACATCAGAATTATCACATATATTGCCAATAATGTCGCCCTGGTAATCCAAACGGCCGGCAAGATGGAGAATAACTGCACATAAATTAGCAGAGGGCCGTGGAAATGACCCGGAATTTAAAACAGCTGCGTGATATACACACACACACACGATTAGTTCAAACGGGTAATTTAGTGTCGCATTACACGATTTTATTAGCGGGGCCGAAAATAGCGAGCTGGTTCTATATTAGTGACGTGAGCTTTTTCTTACATACAGGAAGGGACTGTGTGTTGTCACTTCACGGCTGTCTGCTCGACTAAGATTACCGACAATAACCTCGAAGGGACCCAGCAGTCTACTGCTGTTTGAATTCTTTCGTTTAAGTGCAGAAGGAACTTACGGGTTGTAAGTAGCCGCCGCCTGTGTGGTAAAGATACTGAAGTAGATGGGTGTTGTAAACATAAACAATACACACTTCACTACACCGCCGCCTGACGCGATAGGTGGCGCTCAGCCTCCCCCCTTGCATGGGACGGAGTGAAACTTGTGCACCACCGGAACCACAAATGAGTGATATATTCTGACCTCTTGACCTGATCGTCAAGGGTCCCATTTCAAAGAACGGGCCATATTTTCCCCAAGGGTCGTTAAGTCGTGCTCACGGAGTCGTACAGCCGTCGTGTGCTCATAAGGTTTAATGTTGTGTGCAATGTGTGCGAATGGCATGGGAACAGACGTGCCAGCGGCGCCCATCCTAACATCCCTATCCTCTTAACGACCCATGCACTCCAGTGGTGCGAAATGGCCACACAGATGGAGCCCCGACTCCCTTAGCTGCCTAGCTTTTCCACTGGTGTAAGTGCCCCATACCTGGAGCCCTGACCCCTCCTAGTTCCTTAGCTTTACCACTGATGTAAGTTGGCCCCATAGCTGTAGCCCTGACCCCTCCTAGTCCCTTAGCTTTCCCACTGGTGTGAGCTAGCCATACATCTTGAACCCCTCACCTTGCAAGAGATCCAGCTTCTTTCTCCAGCTAGCATCTTCAACCTCTAAAAATTTCAGTGTCTGCACCCGAGACATCAGACCATACAAGTGGCTTCCTCCACTACCTTTGAATAATGCTGTGACCATTGAGCGAACTTAGCTGTGATACTAAGATATGTATAGCTTCCTTAAATATCACAATCAGTGAAAGAATTACGCATGGCTTGATGACAATATCTTCTAACCTCACTCACTACTTTCATCTCGTCATAACTACAGGTAATCACTCCTTCTTCCCTCTCTCGCTTGTGTCGATAGTAAGGCTGCAAGAAAACTTGGAAGTAATAATTCACAGGAATTACGAAACCGTTTTCATCTTTGAGATGCATTGTTCTCGAGTATCCACGGTGGGTCCGTTGGCAGAAATTTCTCCACGAACATGACACAGAAAGACGGAACGAATACATTTGGCGATCTGCAGGACTCTACCTCGAGAACTGTTTTAAAAGAACCGACGATGTGTATTGGTATCAGGTTGGGATATCAGGGCGGGAGAGGATGAACCCTCATTTCTTGATTGGTTTTCCTCCTCCTCTTCCATCTGCGTCTGATGGGGAAAACCCCTCTCTCTCTCTTCTTTCTCTCTCTAAACCCATCTACCTTTCATTTTACATACTAAAGTTATATACGCAAGTTCAATGCACCTATATGTACTGAATATATATATATGTATATGGCAATCCTCTCTGTCTCTTCGATACTTTTCTACAGAAAACTGAACTTTGCCAGACGTCTCTGGCATGAGCAAACATCGAGACAACCAACACGAGAAGCGAGCCTGGCACCAAGTGACAACGACCTGCCTGGAACGCGGGAGGGGGCCCGCCAGTCCCGCGAGGATGGAAGACGCTTCTCTCGCTTGTTATTAGCGCTCGGCAGATAACATTAGCAGTTACGTGGTAATGAAAGGACACTACAGAGACCCCGAGGAGCTCCCCCAAAGTGAGTGAGGACGACTGTAGGACCCCGATATACTTGCGCAGTCGGGTAATATGGTCACCCTTTCTCGTACGACTCGGATGATTATATTTTTTTACTCGCTGACGCCTGCAGGACCGGCAAACGTTTCGCTTCCTTTGCAGTGAATAAAGAGGCCTGATTAGTGGTACAGACGTGAGTCCCACTGCAACGAGTATCTTTTTTTCTTTCGTAATCTAACGTAAACTGGCTCTCATTAGTATCTTCGGCGCAGCGACCCATGCAGATAAACAGTGGCTCTGCAGGCTGTAACCCGCGTAAAGGCCAGGGACCAGTAGCTCTGCGTGGGTCTCCAACCCACGTAGAGAGTATAGAGACCAGCAGCTCTGCTGTTTGAAAACCCTACGCTGAGAGCAGAGACCAGCAGGTCTGCGGGGTCATGCGCGCCGGAGCCAAAACGAGGACCAAGCCTACCAAAATAAATGCTGTGCTCATGATTTAACATGCAAGGGAATAACAGTTATGAGCAGGTATTTACTTATTATGGCGAGTGCGTGTGGGCGAATCTATATGTACCAATTACCACGGATGTATTTATATATATATATATATGAGAGAGAATATTACACGTGGGCGTGCGATACCCCGGCACAGAGGACGCGCCTCAATCCCTAGAGCATTGCCATAGACACACACAAGAGGCTGGCTTTGCCCATCCTGAACCTGTGTGTGTGTGTAGGAGTGGACGAGGGCGTTATTCTACGACCGTCTCTCGTTCGTTGGATCTTCCATCGAATCTGGTTGACGATGGAACTCAGACCCGCAGTACAGAAGTGTTTATTCAGCCTCACAGAAAATCCTTTCGTCGAAGTTCGCCATACTGGATATATTTCTCGCGTGTATAGGTGTGATTTAGAACCGGAAATAGTTTCGACGTGGTTTCTCTAAGAGATTTCAAAAGACAAAGGATAGAGGCACCTTCGCCAACCATATTCAGGACACAATCTCTACTTTCTGATGTCTGTCTGTGGGAATGTCTATCTCTTCTTCATGAGCTCAGAAAATAAAGTAACTTCCTCCGTACTTTCTGATACCTTCTCTGAAGTGGAAAAGCATCCAAGTATAAAAAAAAGTATCAAGTAAATTCGTTTAAAGAACAAACTAATGTACTTGGAAAGCAGATTATCTGAATACGGACACAGAATAGTTTCTTTTCTTTCGTCCCCTATATCTGCCTCTCTGCTAATGATCTTAAGGCTATTAACTCTAAAACCTAACACAAAGTCGGGATTACTTTCGGCTCACCGGAGACCTTAATAGCCTACAGCCCATTAATTGTCCTTTTCTGCCCGTAACTGTAAGCCATTATCGGTCGTAAAGATGTGATAACATGGAAAATATCTAATAAGGCTTTTGTCAATATATTTAGTGAAATATATGTTCTTATATCTTTTATATCCGGTTTCTTCTGGCTGTATCGTTTTCGCATGTTATATTCATTCCATCTACCTTTATTTCCCAGTCATTAACGACGTACATACATACCTGTGATTAGATATAATCATAAGACCTTGCATGAAGTCTTTGATGTTTACTATATCCAGGATACGCATCAATGTTTGCTGAATTTCTCCTTCTACCTTACGAGCCACTGTCGTCTGCGCTAGCGTCTGCTGAAGAATCTCATTAGAACCAACACACTTTCCGAGAATTTGTAATTCGCCCAGGAACAGCCAGCCTCACGCACTGTAACCAAATTTCCAGCAAAACTTCTTGAGAACCGAAAGTTTATTCTTCAGGGCGTTAAATATGGCTGACTTTTTTTTTCTCATCTAATTTTTTCCTTCCTAACTTTAATCGAGGGGAATGTCACCATTTGAAAATTATTTTTTTCACTATAAGCTACTGGTTTGATAAATGTCAATGATAATGGGAATCGATTTGTCTCTTAATATACGTATTTCAGGTTACTTGGAAGGGGTAACTAGTCGATGAATGGGGCGGAAGGAACAATGAATTGGCGCCTTGGCTGTCCAGCCCTGAAAAAAGAAGGGAAGATCGTTACATTAACCATTTCAGAGGCGTCTGATTGGCTATTAAAGATAATGAGGACTGATAATTAAAATTCTTTACTGGTTTCTTTCTGGTCTCGTATCATTGGCGTCAATATTCGACCGATGGTAAAAATAACTTTAGTTTTCCTGTTCGACGGAAACGAAAAATTGGTCGAACATTTTGATGTTCTCTTTAAAACATATTCCACGTTTTGTTGCTGGCGAGAAAAGTGCCTGAAAATATCATCCGAATAATTAACATTATCAACAGCTTTTTTTTTTTTTTTTTTAACTAATTATCAATGACATTTCTTGCGTGACCGATAAGCCTTCCTTCCTACGAATTTCAATGCGTATTGTTCACCGCTGACGAGCAGTAAAACAATCACCTAAATATGTAATTGAATTACAGTCAATTTTACCATGTCTCTTTTTAGCTTCTTAAACGACTTTTTCATACAGGTAAGTAAGCATAAGAAAGGATTCTTATCTCATATGAATTTACAGGAAAAATATTTACATTGCAATTTCAGTATAAAGGAATACTCACATGCTACGGAATATTCTGCATGTTATGATACACAGCATTCTGTAATGTTCTCATGCATTACATTTAATTGTAACGAGTGTACTACACTGAATCACGTACGAGAGAAGAAATAATTAACTATTTCTCTCTCCCGACGAGAATCACAATCAACACCTGTGGTTACAGGAAAAGTCAAGTCAAAATTTGAAGACAGAAAAATTTTGATTACAGAAGTAATCAATAACCGCTGCTGTTGTGATTACAATTTGTAATTACTATTCGCGTTTTACAGAGTGTTGCTCTCGTGACGCCCCGTCTACTTAACCTTGCACGTATGTTATGTATTCACACCCGCCCACAACACCCACCCCTAGTTTATGCAAAGGCACCATTCTGTCGATCTGCCCCTTGGCGAGGATGAACAGCTGGGTGGACTGTGAACCGGCTACCGCGGTCAGATTTCGAACATCTACTGGTTTGATCACAGGCGACCCTTGCATGCGTGATGGTCAGCAACGCTAACCATTAGACCACGGACGAGTTAGTGATGGCCTGGGTGGATATGTGTGTGAAAAGTGATCCGCTAAACACAGTCTCATGAAAACTGTCATCCAAGGCTACAGATGTGTACCGGCGATCCGTGGGAACTGCGCCATTATCTTTTAATTCGCCTCCCTGAAGAACGTCTTCGGCCAGAATCTCAAGTAGGGTGTAATGGCGCCTCCAGGATGTGCCACAATGGCACCATTAACCTCGAATAAATGCAAAACTTGTGATCCTGGACGTGTCTAAGTAGACATAGTTACCAGCAAACCCTCTTAAATACCGCAAATGTTAGCTTTGCCAGACTATTGAGCTCAATTTTGTGATACTGTTGACTGATATTGTTGATCTGATATACGCGAGGGTTGGTTGGTTGGTCGGTTGATCTATCGACTGCCAGTATTACTAAAGGCCTTGAACGACACTCTATATCGACCAAACGAGAAAAATTTATAAACACCTTTAGTAGTTCGATTAAACCTTCTTAGGGAGATCGAGTTAACCATCTTCAGGAGTTCCAAATAATTCAAACACCCTACAAAGTCTCACCGAATACATGGCCCTTGTCGTCCCTGGCTTCCGTCTGGTGTTCCAAAAGCCCAGCTTCGCTTATCTACCAACAGATGGTGCTCTGTCCCTCAAGCGGTAACTTAATAACGAAGCACAGGCGGCTCTAATTAATTAAATGTTTAAATACCTTAATGTCTGTTAATGATGCTGCTAATTAATAATTTCTTTAAAGCTGTTATAATCATTAATGCATATATGTTCAGAAACGATAAGCAAATTTTACAACAATAACAATAATAAAAAAAACAATTATAACAATGATGATAATGAAAATAGCAATAATAGTAGTAGCAGTAATGATAATAATAATAATGATAATAACAATGATAAATAAAAATAATAATAATGATAAATAATAATAATGATAATAATAATAATAATAATAATGGGGAAGACGGGGGATATAGAGTACCAACAAGTTTCAAGACAAGACTGCGAAGAACGGCATAGACAAAGACCATCAACGGAAAATGTACAGGATAGCCAAAGGTTCAGAGAGAAGAAGGTGTGGGACAGAAGAGATAAGGAACGATCCTCAGTAAAAGTAAAGGAAAATTAAATGTTGAAAAGAGCAGCTATATTTGTTGGAAAGTTAACTTTAGATCAATCAGGTCAGAAAAGACGGGGAAAGTTTACATTACAAAAGTTGTTGGTCATACGTTCATTTAAGAACCAGATATATTTATCGGTTGAAGAAGTCGGAACTGCAGTGTTGCTCTTTTTTGAGCTTGACTGTGCGAGTGGCAGTTCTGCCGAGCAGAAATGAAAATGGAACGAGATTCAGGAAAAGGGTAGAATTACGGTCACTGACGCGGTGTGTGTGTGTGGCAGCAAGAGCGATCAAAAGCCTGACTGGGGAGGATAAGGATTTCGTAGAACTGACTTGAAGCTCCTTTCCAGCCAAGACGACCTCCGCTACACAATCAGCACAGCTGGAAACATACAAGCCAAAGAAGTAGGCTGATCCCAATGAAAGTACGTATAAAAGCTGGACAAAGAAAGATCACCGATTTCCTCTTAAATGTAGATGTGCTAAGTGGAATATGATCGAGGAACCCTATGGGGTGCGAGGTGGAAGAAAGAATGTATGTATAACGGCAGGGCTCTGAGGTAAAAAGGAGAGAGAGAGAGAGAAAAGGTGATGTGGCTTTTGGGAACTGGGTGCTGGGCTTTTCTTTATGTGACAACAGTTGCACTGTACAGTTTAACACAGATTTTTTTTTTCTTTACCGTCTTAAATTACAGTGTCACTGTTCCGTATGGCCTGTTTCTCTCCTCTTCCAGCAACAACCTTAGTTTCAAGTATACGTTAACCAATTCGAAAGATGTGTTACTTCTACGTATGTAGTCTTGGCATGGAATATGAAAAGAAAAAAATATATATATGTGTCCCAAATAACTTTCCGCGACTTTTTCAAAATATTTTTTTCCTTCCTCGAGGGAAAATTAGCTTCACCCAAGATGGACAGGTCGGCTGTGTGGGGGGATGGCTGAGGCTTATTCTCCCCAAGGCGTAGTGGGCTCTGTTTCCTCAACGGATTATTAGGAAGTCGGGGGCTCCCCTCTCCTCATTCCCAACCTCTCTCTCTCTCTCTCTCTCTGCAAGGAGCACTTCACCTGAGCCCAGCCTAACAGCAAAGTCTTGTCACACCCGTACCTGTAGATAGGTACTGTCTTCCAAGAATTCATTGCATCCAGCAGCGAGATCGACACCTCAGTGCCGGCAGGGTTTCATTCTAGTCTAGATTCATGACAAGATGACTGGTCCACCATTCTCAGTTAGTCGTACCAAATGGAGTAATAAAGCAGATCATGTATGTACTAGCAAGTCAAAAAAAAATAAAAAAAACAGCTGAAACATTTCTCCGTAAAGGCTGAGAAAGCGTCAGAAACTGAGGTACTTTAGAACAAAACAGAAAGTTAATTGCATGAAAGCAAAAAACCAACACACAAACATATGAAGCCGCCTCGACAAAACGCCAGCCGTGGGACAGAACACTCAGAGCCAAACCCACTGACGAAAAACAAAACCCCCGCCTGGTGGCTTCCCAGACCTCCTCAAGTAATCCTTGAATCCTCTGGCTGATGCAGACTCGCCCGCTGCTAGATTTACCACAACATTACAGACACAAAATACACGTACCAGTCCCCTCACATGACTAAAGTCAGTTACATAATTCTATCACATATTACGAAATACGAATTACTACCACACTAGGATGAATATCTGGTTAATTAGGAGATGTGTTTCGACGAAACTCTATGTACAGTGGGGGGCGAACAAACTGAGGATGTTTTGAGAAGAAAGAGCGTCTGAGAAGCCAGACGGAACCACCGGCTCCCAAAGGTACATTGCCTCTCGTAACGTCTTCACCGAGTTCCCCCCAACCCTCGCTATAAAGAAAAAAGCCTCCGTAAGCCACACCAAACTTTCCCTGAAAATGTATCAGCTTTCCTTACAAATATGAACACACATATGCATATATAAAAATCCGTAAGGCATATGCATATAGTTACTTCGTATATGTATCTATTTGTACTATAAGGGGAGGGAGTTTTACACTTGTGAGGGGGCCCATCTCTTGAATATTCTTTACCGTCAAACACCTTTTTAATCTTCTTTATGCTGTCTACATTGACTATTTCGTCACTCACATTCATCCACCACTCATAAAGCTATTTCTTCACGTCCTTTTTCTTCACAAGTCTCTTGCTTACTTGCGTGTCATGTCATCCGGCTGTTCCATCCCTACATCCTTCGGAGACCCGTTCACTCTCTACTCTATCAGTCTGGTTTAAATATTTAAAGGTTATGACCAGGTCACCCCCTGCGGTGACCGAACCTGAGAGGCATATACTACTTTTTCTTTCTTCACTTCTATCTACAGTTTTCATCTTTACCATATACATATTTGTTTTACTAGTATATCATCATATCAGATATTCTGAAATGTCTTCAACTATGACATATAATTATATGCTCACTCATCCATCTCATTAAATGTCTAGTTTCAGTACTTGTTACATGAAGAAGACGATATGAATGGTTTTGGGAGTTCTGGAACACCAATTTCGTCGAATGAATCTAAATAGTAACATACTTAGGTATACTAAGGTACTGAATAAGAATCTGGAGTTCCAGGAATGAATGATACCGACTCAACACGGGCATCGACCAACTGCTGGTAATTAAAGAAGAAATTTCCTTCCAGCTTCCAGCGAGGCACAACGGTTCCACGATGGAAGAGGATGGAACGGCACTTGTGTCACATTCCTCGCTGGAGCTGGCCGGAGCGGTAATGGAACGAAGCTTTAATTAAAGCCTTGGTGAAGAAGAAGAAGAGAAGAAGAAGAAGTTAAGTCATCATCACCTGAAGCGAACTAACTCCAGAACCTGACCGCCTGGAATGACCGTTTCCACTCGCCATCTGTGGCATGTTACAAGCCGGCTGCTCCGAGAGACGATAGGAAAGCGATAACAGCCAGCCAGCTAGCTATAGACACTGGGGTATTGGCGAATGTCTCATAACTCGCCGACACACGCTAGTGTACCCCTCTGTCGAGGCGGTGGATTGGGGAATGAGAAGAAACTGATGTTGTCACCGTCTCGAATACCGTCTCTGTATCTTCAACAGGGCGAGCTGCTGGAATATGGAAAAAAGAAAATCATGCGTATATAATGGCATGAAATACTGTCATAAGGCGAGCTATGAAAATGCAGTCATGCAAATGGGACTGAGCGACGTCCGCTAAAACCTTCGCAAGATGTGTTCATTCTCTCGCACACCTGTTTGGGAGGAGTATTGGAGATTTGAGGGAAAAAAAAAATGTTACTCCGTTAAATATTCCCATGGTATGTGACGGGAGCGAAATTGGATGGTCTGAAATACTCGTGGTGTGGGAGGAGAGTCAACTGACAGCATCAGACGTGGTGGCTAGTTGCGTCATTAGAGTGGTTCATTAGCTTTAATTCGATCTCCAGCTAACACACACACACACACACACACACACACAGTTATGGACAGAACCAGATGGAGCATTTCCAAAGTCTACTGATATATTCTTATCGTTCTATTGCATCACGACAATATTCTACCCGTTCGTTATCTTTAAGGAATGATTTGTAGTCCTCGTACATATGGGACAGGGGAAAAAAGATCTACTTATTCGAAAACGTAACATATACATTTACGTTATTATCTGTAAGAGACGTAAATTTTGATTCTAAGTAAACCGAAATTTGGTAAATTTCGTAAAATTATTTAAAATCATTCAACACACGACGTTAACAACAATAACTTCCAAATTAAAACCTACATGAAACTACCACTTAAGCCAATTATTCTAAAACTCACTTGCTATATACATGTGACGTAAACATCACCTGGATCAACTTGTGAAAATCCGAGCCTTGGGTTAAACTGCAAATATATAAATCTCGATATCAATATTGATTTACATACTTGCAACATTTAGCCTCATTGATATTAACGAGTTAGTTGTATAATCTAAATCTTCCAGATACTTTAATAGCTTCAGAAAATATATCTGAACTAATAAGGGAATCTGCGAACCTGAGGAACCCATACAAAGAGTCTAATTACCACATTCTCGTGACGAGGTGTGGTTAAATGCTTGAAATACGAGCGCCTGTGTATTACAGATTTACCCCTCCTGCCGAAGCCAGCTACATGTTAGAGGAGGGATGACGTAACAGTAACCCTGTCTGAACACATTTTCTTAGTCATGGGAAACAGCAACAAAGGGACAGATGGGATGGTTGAGTCTTGTGTGCGTGCGTCTTCGGGGATGGTGTACGAGTTTGTACTGTACTTAAGGATCCAGTACGGGGAGGAAGTTTTAAACTCCTGAGGCTCCATTCTTTAAAGTTCTGTCCCCTTTCACAAAACCTTTTAGACTTCTTTGTTATCGGCATCTACACTCGTGAGGACCCACCTCTAGAACTTTCTCTACTATCATACAACATTTTAGGCTTCCTTACGTTATCGGCATTCACAATTACTTCACTTACTTTAAACCAATCGTCTACAATTCTTAAACTTAAAAGTACTTTAAAAATTCTGTGAAATCTTTCCTTCTCAGTTTCATATTATGACCTCTGTTTCTTCTATCTCTCCATTTCTCAGAGGAACTGCTCAAACTGGCATAAAAAAATTCAAGGTTGTGATAGAGTCACGGACAAATTAATAGCTTCTAACCTCTCAATGTGACCTTCGGATTTCTGATGCCATCTTTATGGCCCTCCTCCAGACCTTCTCTATCAGATCTTTGTGCTTCTTTAAGTGCGCTGCTCAAAGCCGAGAACAACTTTCTGGTTTTGGCCGAAATATCTAGTTTTGCTAGTAGCTTTCTTAATGTTTTTCTTTTTTGTTCCTGCTCGTGAATGTAGGGTTGGGGCCCGACTGCCGCTCCCAGGAATCGAACCGACACGGGTCTGACCCCAGGTGGGTACATGATGACATAGTAACGCTAATCCCTAAATTAGTGAGGCCTTGTGTACTACCTATGTGTAAATAGCCATTCATATTATACGAGGAGCGAGTTTTTGCACTTGCGTGTGTGTGTGTGTGTGTGTGTGTGTGCGAGAGAGAGAGTGTGTGTGTAAAACACAGCCTGGAGTCCAGCCTTCACTTAGAGGAATTTCCTGGAAGTATTTGATGACTGGTACCCACTGGAGCGTACCGCCTTTGTCTTCTTCCAAGAACACGCCTGTAATTTTCTCTCTCCTCACTCAAGTATAAGTTGCTTCACTAATGGTTACTGGGCGTGTTTCCCACCACTGGCTTGTAGCTAAAAGCCTCTCCCAGCTCAGTGACGTAAGGTTTGTTTTTATTCCTTCACGAGGTACATCTTCCTTACTGACTGTCGGGTACTGTGGCTATTGACAAACACGAGTGACTATCTCTCTACTTGACTTGCTGACACACTGTTTCGTTACTAAATGCTTTGTTGTAAAGGTGGATGAGTAACCCCCATCATGGGGTAAATTTCTCCCTTGTAACCCTTCCTCATCAATATGTCTTGTTACTCATGTTTTCTTCCGTCAATAATGAATATGCTTTTGCTTACTCACCGAGTCTCAGACTCGTGTACGTTATATTCACTTACCAGATCTTCAGTCTTAGTCCTTCTCTTTCACTTGTGGACTCACAGATGAAAAGTGTTCTTTGTAAGTCCTAAATTAACGAGCTGCCTCTCTTTATTCTCTTACCCGGATATGTTATAATCAGCTACATTTCCTCAGGGATGCACCATCAGCTGATCTCTCTTGTTATGAAATGACAGAAGGTACGATGGTTACTTCAAGCCTTGCGCAAGGACCCGGGAATGTATAGACTTTAAAGGCGTAACCTCGTTGCTCCCGGTGAAGCCTCCGGTGGGGTTGTAATGTCATAAAAAGTCGTGACATAAATTGGTTCCAGGAGGAACCGAAGAAAGCCGGGAAACTCATCTCCGACAGATGGAAGGGAAGTGGGACTGGATGGGATGGGATGTGAGGTGGCTCCGAGAGAGACAGGGGCCGGGGGATGGGGAAATGGGAAAGCGGAGATTAAATGAGTGAAGGAATGGGAAGGGAACGAGGCGAGATGGAAGGGCTTTGTGACGAAGTTGTGGAAAGGGACAGAGTTGTGACAGTTGGGAACAGCAGGGAATTTATGAATGGGAGAGATCCAAGATGTAAGGGAATTCCAAGAAGAATTGTGGAAGGGGGTGAGCGTGCGTGGTGGAAGAGATGAAGGAAGAGTGTGAGAAGAGGGAGGGAGGGAGGGAGGGAGAGAGAGAATCGCAGTGGGGTGAGGGTCTTTTGGGACAGAGAGAGAGAGAGAGAGAGAGAGAGAGAGAGAGAGAGAGAGAGAGAGAGAGAGAGAGGAGAGGCTGCTTACTCCCCCCAAGACAAAGAGATCTTGGGTAAAATTAGCTGGTCTACCTTGGTCATAAAACTTGATGAGTGCCAATATATCTCGCCACTCGAGTCCTCCTCCTCCGTCCTCCTCCTCCTTACTCACATGCGTCTCTCCTCTATTCATCTCTTCCCCCGTCTCTCCTCATTCTTCTACTCGGCAAAAATCTTTCACACGCACCTCCCTCATCTTCTCTTTCTTAGGATTACGAGAACAATGCGGCATTAGACAAAAAAAATGCTCACTTGTTGCCCTCGAGTGAGGGAATGAGAGAGTCTCAGATGAACCAAGCATTCACCTATAGCTCAAGTGGGCTCTAGGGGAACACCGGAGATCACTAGGAGGCCCTAAATAACGACGCCGTAGCAGTCGTGTGGTGGGAGGAACTGGTCCTGCCTGACGAAGAAGGATCCTCATAGCCACTCCTCATCCTACAGCATCACTAACTCACGTCCTGTGGATAGCAACAACGGCAAACAGCTTCTCAGAGTACCAGTTGACAGAGAATTTATGTGGATGAAGGGATAACATCATATAGATTCATTTAGCTGTAGACTCCGTCGTCTGATACGGTCGCAAGCAAGCAACGAGGAATGTTATCTGTTAAGACACTTGCACCGTTGGTGAAAGGTGGTTGGGTTGTCACTGTCGGTACCGTTTGAGGACAGCACTGTTGCTTGGCTATACCGTTGCAGGGTGGTACCGTTTCTGGACAGTACCGTTGTTTGATGGTACAGTTGGTGGAGTGTACCGTTGCCTGGCTGTACCGTTGCTGGATGGCACAGTTCAGGGATGGTACTAATGATATGCATACTTGTTCATGAATTCGTCCAAAATATTCGTACTTTAGGAAGTAGCACTTCCAATTTCCTTTTTTTTCTAAATAAGGTCAAGTCTTAATAAAATTATGGACAATGACATCTTTCAACACGACTCTGAAGAGAAGCCTGCATTAAATCTGCATTGAATCTGCATCAAATCGGCATCATACGAGCATTAAATTCTCATCAATCACAAATCAAGGCGTGGACGTCATAAATCGATAACTTTGAATCTGCCAATGAACAGTGGATATTGGGAGCCAGTCTCTCGTAATAAATGTGACAGAAATAGCTTTGAAAGGAAGATTATTACATCTTTTTTCCTCCTATGTTATGGTCGACACCTAATTCTGCCCAAGGCCACATTACGAGAGAAAAATTGTTAACTGAAGATATATATAGTTAGCTAAACATTAGTAGTTACTTAATTCCGTATCTTTAAAACAGTTACGAACGTATTTATTATCAACATATTCTAACTCACAGGCGATGCAAAATAGTATATTTCATCAGTACGTAGACTAGAATGACACACTTTTTCCCCATAGAGACATCAGACTTAGAAACAGAAAAGCCTTTGCCCTGGGGCATCTTAAGAATAGTTCTTTTCCTTTCTCAATTTCAGCAACAAAAATTTGGGTAGGATTTAGAATTCCGTCGCTGCTCAAGGTTTTCCTTTATAAAACACCTCAGGGGTCGAGTCGCATACGTAGAGAGTTAGGGACCTTTGACCGTACATCCAGATGACACCAGCATTTCACATTCTGCGTGAACCAAATACACAAGTACACCTCCATTCGAGCCAAGCCACAGTAGCGTAAATCAACACTTGTGCATCGTTCGGAGCGAAATATTCCACATGTGTACGTCGCTAGTAAAACATCAGAGATTGGTGGCAAAACATTGAAGTCTTGGATCAAATGGGGTTGCGCTCGCCTCATCTAAAACACATGAACATTAGGCAAAATAATGACGCGCGCTCGTCTCAACAAATGTCATATTTCACGCACGCTTCCACAACTATTATCCTCATCTTTCTTTAACGCTGTATGTTTCACACTCGGTAAGGTTGAGAGAGATGGCGAGGCTTATGTCTGGGGTCCACAGCTCATGCTTGTGGAGAGTTTCGACGTAAACTAAAACAGATTCATTTTGTAACTAGGCCTCTCCAAAGAACTTAGCTGTCTATATTTACAACCACTATAACTCCTAGTAGTGTTAAGTACTATGACTATAAGTAATTCCGTATATCAAAACAATGCACAGACAAGTAGATACATCAAGTCGAAATATAATATAACGAAGGAGAAAGAAAAATAAATCAATCAGAGAAGGTCAAAAAAAAATATCTTAGGGGACCTCACAATTCTACAATAACCACCATTCCAAGCAAGGTATTCGGCCGGCCGATGGCGTTCCCATGAGCCACCCTCCTTCCCATTCCCGTCCTCACAGACTGTTAACGCACTATTGTGATACTTTCCCCTCCAATGAACTCTCGCTTTGTACCAAGTTCCCTTAATGGACCACAAAATGGCTCGGTATTTCCCTCGTCCTCTGCAGCGGTGTTTATTTTTATTTCTTTTTTTTTCATATTTTCCGGAGGATGGAAACAAAAGCCCGAAGTGCATGCTGGGAGAGAGAGAGAGAGAGAGAGAGAGAGAGAGAGAGAGAGAGAGAGAGAGAGAGGGGGGGGGGGGGGGGGGGGGGG
>JAYMFT010199888.1:0-11694 GCA_038088735.1 Panulirus argus
GTTCTTAACGCTACCTCGCTAACGCGGGAAACAGCGAATATGTATGAAAAAAAAAAAAAATATATATATATATATATGATGGGAAAGACAGATGGCATCAGACTCTTCAAAGTTGAAACACATACGGATCGATAATGACAAAGTTTCAGGCATCAATACATCATTTTTATGTGAAATGGAAGAAGACACACATATGCAATGCAGATTTCTCTAATAAATTTCATTTTCAAGTTATCACAAAAATATGATAAGGAGATCAGCAAACATATTATTGGCTTAGCTACTGGACTCAGATGCTACTTTACCTCCACATGGAATGAGTTATACATTAGCCACTCTCTTATGGCTTCAGAAAACATTCAACTCTTTAACTTGTTTGGTTATTCAAATTCAGTCAGTTTCCAGACCGGTTCTTTGGTGAAGTGCAGTAGCTTGAACTACTGCTATTACCTCTCAAAATCTTAAATACTATTCCTAATAAAATAATGGAATTAAGGATGTCAAACCAGCACTCTTCTCTAACTGTTATAAACATCACACACATTAAGGATGTGTATTGCTCAGTGTCCATTGCATCCCAAAAAATAATTTAAAGGTACAAAAATAAAAATATCACAATTAATGAGAGCAAGATGCTCAGTGTTTTCTGTTCTCCAAGATTTACACAGAAAATCTGGTTAATACAACCAATGGCATTTATGCCAAGAATTATTCAGCACATCACTAAATGTCACATTATTGGTAGTCTTTTGGAAGATACAGTAACTGTTCAACCCAATTTTGACTAATAAATGATTGAAGTATAAAGTATCCAACAATTAATCAGTGACTGTTGTTCACTATATTGTTCCACTCTCAAACTGTGCTGATAGTCTTGAAAACTAGTGCTTGTTACTGGAGAAAATTTTTGGTGGGGACAAGTTCTCCTCTTCTGATGATTCAATATCATCTGATAAGGATGAGGTATCATCAGATGAGCTTGAAACACTAGGGGCTGGTGAGGGTGATGACATATTGCTGTGTGAAGACAAACTGTCATTGGAAATACTGTCATTTGACAAGGTCAAGGGAGCCGAATCCACATCGGCATCCGGTGGATGGGTAGAGACAGACATAATGCGCTGGGAACCTGGGACAACAACCTGCAAGAGGATACCAGTGTTATTTTCAAAAATTTCTATATAACATTTCACAAAACTGTATAAATATCAAACTGTTTAATGAAGTCTTTACTGAATAATCAATACACTACAGTTTCTATAAATATTGGCAACTATAGTAAATGTTATTCATTCAAATGCACATACATATACATGATTTCATGTTAAGCCACAAGTTTAACTGTACTGTTACATTTCTTCAATGCAACTCTGTTCACTAGATGTGAAAATTTTCAAATAAGCCTGTTAGTCATACATCACACTCACCTCATACAGTTGTGCCCCTGAGCGAATGTTATCGAGAATATGCCGATTTTCTGGGTTTGATAGCACTGATAAAACAAATGATCTAGTTTTCCTTTGTAAGTTCTCAATCTCTTGCTGTAATTCTTGGTTCTTTCGAAGTAATTCTGCTGTCTTCATGGTGATGTCCAGTAATCCAGTCTGTCGCAAAACCTGTCAGGGTAAAGGCAAGCAAAATGAGGCAAGGATACATAAATTACTTATATTTCAACAGTTTCTGTACAAAATCATGTAACTAAAGAATAATATGTTTAGCAGTAGCAGGTTAACCATTTTATTGTTCTGTGCCACTATTGAGGTATTTACTTACTAAATCATGCCATTCCACCATATATATAGGTCTGGGCCACTCCCAAGGGTATATCATCCCTGGGGACAGAGGAGAAAGAATACTTCCCACATATTTCCTGCATGTCATAAAAGGTGACAAAAAGAGATGGGAGCAGGTGGTTGGAACCCCTCCCTTCTGGTTTTACTTTTCCGAAAGAAGGAACAAAGAAGGGGGCCAATTGAGGATTTTCCCCCTAAGGCTCAGTCAGCTGATGCGGGAAACAGCAAGTATGTATGAAAAAACTGCTTTGTTTTTCCATTCTTGATTGCCATTTCCCGTGCTACTGAAGTGTTACCATGGAACAGACAAAGAGAGACCACATTTGCTAACATCCATTCTTTAGCTGTCACGTGTAATGCATTGAAACCACAGCTCCCTATCCAATTCCAAGACCCACAGGCACTTCCATGGTTTACCCTGGATGCTTCACATGCCCTGGTTCTGTCCCTTATTAGAATAATCAAGGGTAGAGGTGTAAGTATGGAAGTGAAATGAGGATTAAGGGACAGCATAGTCCTCCCCCCCTTGATATATGCAGCTGAAACATGGACATGGAATGAGTCACAAAAGTCAAAAATCCAGGCTATGGAAAAGAGCTATTTGAGAGCATGTGGTATGACTAAATGGAATGAAGAAAGAAATGATGGGGGGTATGAGAGATGTGGTATGTACTCTGTGAATGGTGGCCAAACTGCTTTCCTAGTTTTTCTTACTCCTGTGTAAGTTGGGTGGACTTGGTGCAGAGTTTTGTGTGTAATGCTAGTGTGCAAAAACAGTTTGGCTCCTGAGGGTGTTGAACTGGGAGTCTGGTTGGCTGATTGTGTAGGTTGAGGATGTTGAAAGGATACACTGAGAGGTTCAACATGGTGATCTTGGGTGTTTGATAAGCCATGCAGTATGCTGGGCACTAATATCTCCATATGGAGAAGTGTTGGGCATGAGTTAGCTCAGTAAGGGCAGGTGGAAAGGGGTAATACTGAGGTGTTATGTTGTAGTAGATGTTGGTAGCTATATTTTCATGGATTGTATATCAATATGCCTGAACCTGAATCTTAAAACACTAAACTCCTTTCATGGGGATGCTGCAGCTGGGATTACAGGTCATGAAGTGTGGTGATAATGTGTGCTTGTCTGGTTACAGTAAATGTAAAGTAGCTGAAGAGTAGGAGTCTGGTGTCTTCAGTGTGGAAGTTGTATCCTGGGTATGAAGTGGTCTTGAAAAATTTTGAATTTAAGTTTGTAATGTTGATGATAGGCATGGTGCAGAACAACAATGTAACTTTGTTTGTAGAGATGGGTGTATGTCTATTGGAAAAGAGTTCAAAATTGGGTGGGGATGGAGAGAGTTGCTTGGTGTCTCTCAAGTCATTTTGGTGTGAATGTTTTGTCAATGTGGTGCTTGCTCTGTGTGAGTACTTGGGGGGGATCAGAGAGTACAGGTGCCTGCAGCATGAGGCTGGGGCAAGCTTTTTGTGTCTCCATGGTTTGAGAGGGAGTCAATGCCACTAGACAAAATTATGTGCCGACCATGCTGAAGTGGGATTGTACCAAAAGTATTTGTTTAAGAGAGCAGATGTTGAGTGTTTGTGCCTGCCAAGCTACTGGTAACTGTTTTGAGTGTTCTGCTTGATGTGGTTTTGTTACTTTTGCTTCTAAAAGTGTGAATAACCTAATAGTTGAGGCATAGTTTCGAGTGGACTAAATATACTGTTTGTAAAGGATAATGGGACATTCTTTTTTGTCTGAAAATGCTGAGGATATTCAGTTTACTTATGGCCTCTGTCTTTTTGTTTGTGATATGAAGATTAACTGTAATGTGTGTGTGAAGGCTATGAAGTTAGCCAAAACATTTTTGTCATTTTTGTGGATGGTGGTGTCAATGTCTTTTGCATGAGTATATGTAAGGGAGAAAGTTGAAAGCATTTTTTATGTCTACTGCCACTAGAACTGAGCAAAATTGGGGTTGTGGGTACCTGATGCCATCCAGACTGTGCTGTGCTATGGTTGTTTGTAATGAGGTAATACAGTGTTCAGGCTTGAAACCTTGCTGGGTGGGTGAGAGTGGGATATTTCTGCTGATTCTATTTTTGTGAATCATTTTTTTCAAGGAGCTTGGATACTTATGAAAACAGTGATATGGGGCAGTAGCATGAAAGGCTGTTAGGGGAACTGAGAAGGGGGGGAGAGAGAGGTGAGAGAGGGTGTTAAGTTGAAAAAAATTTCCTGGTGTGTGGTACTTCACAATGTAGCCAGGAAAGGTTGAAGGTGTCAATGAGTTCATTTAATTGCTACTAGGCCAAAGTGTTTCATATGTGAGCTGGACATGATGTTCATAGTATATTGCAGGGAAATTCTTTATGGTGGTTGGATAAAGCCATCCAAAATAAGTTGCAGTAACTAGTGACTGTCAGTAAGAGTAAAGGGTGGGGCATCACTTGTGTCAGGGTCAGTTTTGTATCGGTTTTTCTTGACAGACCTGTTAAGTGGTGTGGCTGGTTTGTGGCCTAATCTATAAGTAATGTTTGAGAGTATTTTTGTGGGTTCTTTGGGAAACAGGATGCTGCTGCAATGGGTAAGCAGTGATTCCTGTGGAGACTGGGGTGGTTTTGATGGTGTGAATATTCTTTATGGTTTGTTACGGTCAAGTGTTTTTGGTTTTGTGGTTCATCAACATGAGGAGGGAATGCCAGTTTGTTTTTTTGTTATTCAGTTTCTAAGTTGGTAATGGTAGTGTTTAAAGTTTGTGGTTGTCCTACTGCCTATGCTAACTGTCACTGGTTTTGTTTTGTGTTTCTTTGCTTTATGAAGTATATGACATATGCAGAGAAGTTTGGAATGTTTTGCTATCAAAGTCTGTGTGGAAAGGAAAAATACAACACAAACCTCAGCTGTTCTCAAGAACCGCTTCCGTCTTGATATGTAGGACTCCTTCAACCTGGTTGCAACATCTGTATCTGATGACATAGGACTCTCTAACCTTGCCCGTTTTACTACTTCTTCTTGCTCTGTGTCAGAGCTAGTGTTTGTAGATGATAATGAGTCTGAGAGTCTCTCACTCCTTGAACTTCTGGGTGTTTGTGGTGTGTTGCATGGGCTTTGTGATCGTGGACTGCCAGTACTAGCCTCTGACAACTGTCTCTTTATACCATGCTGACTGCTAGGTGACTCCACTGATCCCTATAATGAAGAGATTTATATATGAAATTTTTTAAAAATATATAAAACAGCTCTATTCTACTTAACACAGTATATGTTGAAAATGTGCTGCACACATATAACTACTCTATCCTGACATCAAGCAATGCTTCATAATATATATAATAATAATAATAATAATAATAATAATAATAATAATAACAATAAAGATATACTGAACCAAGAAACACGCATACAAAGTTAATGGACCCCAAAATGAAGGAATGGCGCAAACTTTGGGATGAAGGAAAAAGAAACCGCAATAGCATTACATCTACCTAGACAGGAGAGGAATCATAACAGTTCAGATCACTAATCCTTCCAATGACAAGAGAGCAGATTTCAATCTAGCGATGCCTTACTTCACACACACATACAAGTAAAAGAAAAAAAGTAATAACAGGAGCCTTCATTAAAATGATCTTAAAGTACCGGTACGGGCGATAGCTCTCAGAGGTCCTACTAACGGTGGAGACAATAGTAGACAGTAGTTACTCTTTTAAAACTTCCTGCATATCTACCACTTTGACTATGTAGATGTATCTAATTCATGTGCTTGTCCTAAGCGAAGATGTATCCAGCCCCACTTTGATCTTCAACTCTTATGATTAGTTAACTAGTTATTATTATGACTTCCCAATTCTGTTATATCTCAAAGCTGTATTTCAGCCGAACGCTGCCTAAATTCAATAAACTGTTCATTATCATCATTATCATTCTAGGAAACGTTAATGTGTAACAGTACGTGCGTAGTGCCGCGTGCGATGCCTTTTTGTTAGTTATTCCTTCCTAGTGTAGGAATACGGCTGGGTACATTACCTTCCTTCTTTGATTGCCAGTCAATCCAGGTATAAATTACTCGCTCTGATAATTCGCCAGGCATAATACCGTCCCTCAGTTGCCACTGTATAATACTACAGTATAAATATACCTGTAAGTATTAATGTTGCAATCGTAATGGACAACGATATATGGAAACCTAAACATACACTTAACATTCAGCAACGTGAGTTAAATTATCACTGATGAATAAACATTAACAAACTTCACTATTGCTTTAATTCATCATTCGTATCGGCAAAATGTCGCTCTATATCACCTTTGCCGGTTAAAGGTGAGGTAGCAAGCCGATGACAGTAGAAGCTGGTCATAACGAATTTAGTGATATATATTCCAGCTTCTAAATAACATTAGTTACTCTGCCTACTCCTATCAATATCATATTCAGTTTCTCTACTAATGACTGAAAATCACGGGCACCTCACTATATGGTAATGTCTCTACGGAGCTATTATGATTGCTGTTCGAAACAAATCAAAATTTGATTTACTCCGTTATTTCTGCACTTATACCCCATCGAATTCCGGCTAGATACAATTCTTGTACCTCAGTCGGGAGTTCAGCACTGTCAAATCTAAATTTATGCTACAGGTAAACGCCTACGTATTTAAAGGTATTAATAATTTGTCAGTTTATCAAATATGTAAGGTTAATTACATTAGAACCTTTGTTACATCTGAGCCTTAACTAAGCTTAAACCTTTTAACTTGAACCTTACCTTCACTTAAACATGAAGCTTGACTGCACCCAAACTTTAATTGTAAGTAAACCCTAACTACACCTGAATCTCAGCTATATTCGAGACAACAATTGATCCATAACTATACTTGAATCTTGAGTACATTCGAACCTTAACTACACCTGAAACATTTATTAACTACACTTCAACGAAACAAATTACTCCATCTTGACCTATTTCCTTCCTAATCGAAACAATAATTTCGTTTGAGTTACTTATAAAATAAAGAAAATCAACCGTTGATGTTTACTAATGTAAATGAATCTCATCTGCTGCACTTTCATATATAAAAGCACTTACCAAATTAATCAGTTAAAAAAATAGTCTAGAAACGTCAACAAACATATCATCACTTCAGCCTCCATAAACCGATCAACTCGTCTACTCCATCCTTATAGGTTAGGCTAGAAGTCAGGTTTCTTTTGATAATCGCAGGATAGAAGATTACAAATAACTTCAAAAGAAACCGAGCGAAAACAGTGTCTTACCTCCTACGGTCACATTAATGAAAGTATTTCACTTTTAAATACAACATAACCGCTAATTTCTAGTCACTCTGACAAATAAATAGTCATCTAAACAACTCTTCAGTCTACTCGGTAGAGTGGCAATGTGATAACCGTCGTCATTTGCCATTTCCGTGTCTGCTCGGGTTAACCTTTCACTGCACGCGCGCCGGGCCCTCACGTGTATCTGAACTGACCCCACATGTGAGCCTTCAGCCTCGCTAACCCGACAGCTCTCGTCACAACTGCGCCCAGACTCCCTGAGTTATATCGTTTCCCCATTGGATTCACAAAGATAAGAATGCTGTTACCTACAGGATACAGATGTACTACATATGACTTTTTTTCATTGTGTCACGTGTAACGCGTTTGGAGGCGAGTAATCCACAAACTAAAAATTTGAAGCTGAAGCCTCCACCTCCCTCCCACTCTCAAACTCGGTCTACAAGAGCGCCAAAGGACGTGACGTCACTTCCGGTGAGTTGTAGGATCCTACAAGCGTTACAAGACACATGAGGTACAAATCATATTGTTGTTGTCTATTGTATCCCAGACAAACAAACAAAAAAAGCTGATATATCTGCCCTGTAGTTGTTATTTGCTATATTTTCAAAGGCAAGGGGATAAAGTAAGCTGTGATAACACTGTGAACGCTGACAGCATAAAAATTATTAAAAGTTGTACCCCAAAGTTCAGGAATCCCCCCCCCTCAACCTCGTACTGTACTAATGAGTAACTACAAAGAGGTACTTGGAGAGAGAGAGAGAGAGAGAGAGAGAGAGAGAGAGAGAGAGAGAGAGAGAGAGAGAGAGAGAGGGGAATGCTTTAATATTCGTCTTCGCAGTTGCAACTAGCAACGTGGGTTCGGCCGCACACCAAGTTTGTGTCGTTACCAGAGGTCGCAAGGAGGAACCTACCGTCTCCCTGCCTCCTTGAGTTCCCGGCCCACTGACCTTGCCGGCCCATGAAGAGGAGTGAAGGGATGACCTTGCTTCCAATGATGGTTTTCTTCTTGGTACACACTTTCACCACTCATGATTTAAATTATTTCCTCAAGCCCAAGCTGTTTTCCCTACATTGCTTCAATCATCCCTTTAAAAGATATACTTGTTTCTGTGTACGTAAACCTTTCGTTGGCTTCCCTGCTTCCCTATTTTCACTTATCTTGGGCGCGCAGCACCTACCTCGACCAACATAAATCCCTTCCCCTATTAACTGTACGGAAATACCGCCACCCTCACTTGCAGAATCACTACCATGTAAGGTTCTTGAGTAAGTCGAACATTTAAGTTGAGTTAGGGGCCACTGGGGCTCACGCTTGGAGAGAAAATGTGTGCTAACGACAGCATTAAAAGGACGCTGAGTGATATTCTTATGGACAATTCTATTTACGATTTCCTTGATTGTCATATGAATACCAAGAGGTCCTCATGCAAACTCAGACAAGGTTGGTGAGATCACTTCTCAGGAACGTAACCTAAAATGGTCCTGCATATCTGAACTAACTAGTAACACTGTTGAACTCGCGATACAACACAATAAATTGGAAGACCGCACAAGACAGTCCAACCACAACACACAGGTAGAACAGAGAAAACCAACCTTGGTAAAACAAGCCAACCAGGACTAACAACCCCAACAAGAAAAAAAAAACTACTATCTTTACTGACCATTGAGCATCTACTCATATATTGCATGGCTGAAGACATATGCCTTACCTAATACCTCTCAAGATTAGGAAGAGGTTCAAACCCAATAATGCAAATCTCATGATCATCTTATCCAAGTGTCTGGTAATAAACATTCTGTAAACGAAGATTTGAAAAGTCAGTCTTCAGACCTGAAAGTTAGGTTTAATGTTTACCAACAAATTATCAATGCGTTACTTCACTACCATTCATCAGCAGCATGTCTCAAGTTCACTTTAACGACTCAAGATATAGGTATATTATCTACTTACCGTCATGTACAGAGTCCCACTTATGGAATTGTGATAATATGCCAAATTAAGAAAAGTTCATACGTGCAAAGTGTGCTCACTTGTACACAAGGTTCTCAATACTTTCCTCCGAGCCAACAATGACATGATTCATTCTTTGTTCTAAAACCATGTAATTATCTTTTTATCCATTACAGTTTCGTTTAAGCTCTCACGATTTAACTTGACCTTGATGATAAGTACGAGTTGTCATCATCAATAAGTAAGAGCCGCGATAACTTTAAATCCTATTAATTTGAATGGTTTGCTAGACTATTGAGGGAACGTATCTAATTACTCTCATGTTCACTAATGACTCTACTTTGGTGTCAATAGCAACACGGTACCCTTGTCTCACCTATTGTAATGGCTTGCCGCATCCACTGTTCGATAGGTCCTGTCCCAGTAATATTTCTTTTTTGTGTTGAAGGCTCCAGTCACGGACAAAAGTGCATATCAAGGCCGGGCCCTAATTGAAATACAGAGAGAATTGAGAAAGGAGGAAAAACAGACAGGGAAAGTATTAAAAAAATTTTGAGAAAGTGAAAAACATGTCTCCTGAAATGAGCCAGGTCATAGTTATTGGGAAAGACATGAGAAGGAAGAGAGTTCCAAAGCTTCGAACGTGTAGGGAAAGAAGCAGTTATCAAAACGGCACACCCTGAGTTGCCGATGGCCATACAATAATCATGTGACGCAGCAGCTTGCCGAGTATTCCTACCCCAAATTCCCTTGCCAGATGACCTAATAAGCCGCTACCTCACCAAGATTGAATTTGTACCTCAGCAATGGTTCCCTTATAATGTTACATAATCAGCGGGGCCACAGTCCCTGGACCTTTTGTGCACTTTGCATCTCCCTTTATGGCAAAATTAAATCGTCCCCCTTACTATCATCATCATTCATTATTAATACTATGATCACCGCTTTGTCTTCATTATCTTACTGTAAGATTAAACACAATTTCCTTCCTTTGGCAATTACGAAAACCCTATATCATTCTTCTTGTGTTTGTTTTTTTTTCTCCTTCCCTTTTACATGTCCCTCTGGCATTCTTCCCTACATTTCTTTCTCAACATCCACTTCATTAAGCTTCAAACTGTCATGATGGTCTTCTAATCTTTCGCTCTTACTTATCTCATCCTTCAGTTCCTTACTAGAAACTCCACACACCCTGTCGGGGTTCAGTCACTCCGCTTGGCCTTATCCACCATCACCTACGGTCACAGGAAGAAGGAAGCTACGCGACAATTAAAAAAAATTTCGCTAGGAGGGAAGCCTAGGACAATTATCACTCGGTTATTTTTAGAAAGGTCGGCGATGGCGGCCTACTCCAAGGCTTGCCACCACATCCAGTGGACTCGAAAACAATACAGCATTCCCTGTCCTCATCCATACTTTTTTTTTTTTTAAGAAATGATGTTTCGCTATCAGGTGTACTGTTTCGTTTAACTGTCTACAATTTCCTAACAGTCATCCAGCCTTGCTTCCTGGAATCACTTCACACACTTCAATCGCTCGCTGGAACAAATAGATTCTGTTTTGTTTCTACAAAAGATTATAACGTTATTGTTCTTTACGATATCTTGTTATGTTTACAGTTTTGTCAAATGACCGCATTTCTCTTCTTAAAATCCACAGGACTCTACCATCCCGGGTAAGATATGGGCCTCCATGTAAATATTTGCCTGACTCACGAGCAAGATACACTTCCAACGATCTAAATGGTGAATTGTCCCACTCGACCAACACTAAAACCAACATTACTGACCACGTGACTTCCATTATCTACCTGCCGTAAATTTATGTCATAGATTACGAAGCGTTTATCAGCCTAAGGGATTATAAGATTACGTTGTTGACGTGTGAGCTTTTGCTGACACAAGTGAAGTTACGTCGCTGATCGTACGTGTTTGGGTTACCCACCTAAAACGTGGTAAGTGTAAAGGGCCCGGATACTCGAGGGTACATTTTTTTTTTTTTACTTGTCAAGACTTGTGTATTTCGTAGCTTTCAAACAATCTAAACAACGTAACCTTCTCTTGTTTTCATGGAGTTGTATAAGTAATCGAATACATCAGTGATCATGGATAACTTGTGAAGCAAGCTTAATTTCGAGAGGTGTTTCAGGTTTTCCTTTCCATCACCGGTGCCTAATCAATTACATGTCAAACAGATTGATGGAGCTGCACCCCACAAATCTACACCACAACCATGAAGACCGTCATGAGTCTTTATTTCTACCCCGAAGGCACAAGGAGCGTTGCCAAAACACGTTTCCTCAGCTGATCCCACAAATTTAATAGCTCGCCAGCAAAACAAAAATATATCAGCAAGCAAGCAAGATGGTAAAGATAGCAGCGCTTTCGTACACCCAAACAATTCGTGAGGGGATACCTAGTTCACTTAAAAAGAATATAGAGCTAAGTTTAGCATCATAGCACTTTTGTTAAAGCAAATATTCGTTTAATTCACGAAAGAAATGAAAAGCACACATGGAAACACTTAAAAGTAGCTATAAAGTCTGTCGTGTATTTACCGGTACATACATACATACTTACATAAACACACACACACACACACACATACATATATATATATATATATATATATATATATATATATATATATATATATATATA
>JAYMFT010199899.1:0-11694 GCA_038088735.1 Panulirus argus
ATATTCATTTGAGGAGGAGAGTAGTATACTACCTCGTCCTTTTGATGTACCTATCAATAACTAACTAACTAACTAACTAACTAACTAACTGGAATACTCTTTGATTAACAACCGTTTTGCCTCTAAAGCTTGTGTCTACTAGTAAGCCATAACTAGCATTTCATTACTGTGTGTGGACTTCCGAATTATGGATTACAGAAAACAAGACCAGATTATAATCCTTGATTTATATTTGCTCAATTGACCAGATGTTCAGTCCCACTTCTGTCGGTAAAATTGTGTCTGTTGTATTTAACCATATCTTGCACATAATCTCCTATATCTTAATTTTTCTAGTACAAGAATCTAGGTCTTTTACGACTGTCTTATTTATGTTGCGTAGTCTGTGTCTTTTCTAGTATGTGTTTATTGTCTTACTAGTTATGATTAGCAATGCAGTGAAATATTTTTCTTTCTCTAAATTTCCCCACCCATATGATTTTAGAAAGAAAAATGCACCGGTTTCTCTACTCAATGTAGTATAGTTTTGTTACTTCGAAAATATAAAGTAAGCCAGCAATAATAGAAAACATTTTTTCGCACTATACTGATCTAAGAAAATTAAGCCTTACAAGAAACGGTAGGATCTTTATCTTTTGTGAATAAATCTTACAATCTGAGTGTTCATATCGAAACATAGCAGAGTTCATGGGATTAGAAATGTCTTTAGGGCCGCAGTCACCAAGCTTATTGTTATCATAGAGGATACAGGATGCCGTGGATCACAGACTCGATCTACAAACGCTTTTCGGACGCCTGATCTTGGAAAAAAAATAGCATTAAACCATTATCTGCTGGTTTGACATATATAGGTATGTACAGTTTATTAGTAAAAGAAGGAGAGAAAGATCACTATCTCGTCAACAAATCACGCTTGAAGCTGTAATATGTTGTACTTCGCGCTGTCCTCTTCGGTAAATGGACATTTGACGACCACCTTAGAAAGCTAGAGACATCTGTTGAGAAAATCTGGAACTACTTCATTAAGTTCCCGGTTAGCATAATAACAGCAAAGTATCTCGCACCAATGAGTCCCTATGGTCCATAAGTCCATTCTTGATGCGGTCAATCCAGCCTCCGAGGACTAAACTTGTCAGTTGCCTGCCGACCGCAGTAGAGTGAGGAGGGGGATTACGTCTCTCCGCCCACGGTCTCGCCTCACTGAAGGAAAACTTCGTAGTGTTCGTTCTTATTCCACTCTCGCTGGATGTTAGAGCATATCACGTTCGATTTTTGTTTAAAAGTGTAATGGCCTCTAGATTGTATTTGTCACAGATTAATATGGATATGTGAACTGACCGTTGTACTAGAGAAACGAGATTTATAGTGAAATCGAGAGTTCGCACAGAAAACGGATTATAGAACCTTCAGTGAAAGATATGAAAGAAATTTCACTGATTATTTATTAATTGCTTTAGTGTCACGGCATTCTGTATATCAGGATTCTTAAGAAATGAGTGAACTAGGATTTGTTAAAAAGCTAGTGCGAGAGTGAAACATCTTAGAGGTAGGTAAGCAACAGTTCTATCTAGTCTTGCACGTGTGTTTCTTTCATAAATATTCTTTACTTTGTTTCTAGTGACAGATATTCGAACGATCATTATGGATAGCTTTACGTTGCAGATCTTTTCATACATGTCAAACATTCCATTACCCAAAATTTGAATATGTTTTGCCTTAAATCTTTGATATTATGTCAGCAGTGAATTCTGGTTGTTTTTATAAGAGTATTCTTTAGTCAATAGTCCAAGTATCCTTTCGTTCATGTCTGTTTATAGGGTTCCGTATTCGACAAGCAGAACTAAGAGTTGTCCTAAACATTAACAAGTAAACCAAAGAACTCTTTAATCAGCAGACTCAAAATGTGGCCCTAATAAAGCAATTATAAATTATATTGAAGTTTAACACAATTTTTAGTGTATTTCAGGCATTACAGCACTTAGGTAGTGCAATTAGTCTTTAGTACCCTATTTGTTAGGTAACACACCTACACTCTTCTGTTATAAGATAGAATTGAACTTGTTACTTTTGATATTTTTCTCTATCATGGACCAACTAACACTTAGTTTTCAGTAAAACTTTGAACAGCAGAGAGAACAAGTGACAAGAGAGAGATAAACCTATTTTATTCAGAAGGAAAAGAAACGTTTGGAAATTTGTTCTTTTGTGGATTTTATCTCGAATTTGTTTTTGAAAGTCACAACACAAAGGCATTTTTTGACCTGTTGTTTAGAGTACCCTACTTGTCTTGGTACCTAAGGCGATGGCGTACTTGACGTAATGGGAGGGTAATCCGGCCCCGATGAAGCCGGTTTCACTGGGCGTGTTCGCGTTACACCAAAGTTAACCCAAATAGCGGTTTTGCTGGACTCCGCCTGGAAGTGCAGTGCCGAGAGTGAGAGGTCACCTCCGGGGAGGCTATATTATTGTCAGTTGACGTAAAGAGAGTAACAGCTTGATCGAGGGCAAGGCTTACCCCGCTCCTGCGTGAAGCGCAGCCTCGAGGTTGCAGGTATCCCCATGAAAGGGTTCTTGAAGTAATGATGATGATGATTATAGTAATGATGATAGTATTCCATACAGATATCAAGAAAAATATTTTCAAGTTGCTAACTAACCAACGCTCCCCGACCTGTGCCCTGCGGTGGAACCTGTGCGCCTAACGATGGATTTAATGAGTATAGTTTGACTTATAATTCATACAATTGTTTATGAATTGCCAGTAATTCAGAGTTGCTGCTGTGCTTAAGGCTGAATATGAAATACTTCCTATTCATTGTTATTCACTTTTTAAGTGCTCTTTTACAATTCATTTGTGATAATTGGCACCCTTGCATCGCTTCTGATTGGTGAAGCGTGATCTTTAACTCACCTAAAATGATTTATATTTTTTTTTTGGAGGGGGTGAGAGGGGAGGGATTAGGTGAGTTAGGAGAGAGGTGAAGAACTGTAAAGTGTTAATGGTAAACCTTCTGTCATTTTGACTCCATTGTAAGACTGATTAAAGAAGCAGAATAACAAAGATACGAAATTGATCTTGAGACTTCTCGAACCGAAGCACTCTGTGTCATGCAGACAAACGTCATTCGAAACAATAAAGTTCTGGATGAATCATGGAGCTGAATTCATTGGCTGTTTGCCGTACCTTTGAAAACCAGATTTACTGAAAGTGCAGAATAATTGAGCGAACTCCTCAGATGTTGGACAGTTATATGCAAATACATGATTAATCCCAGAAATTTAAAATTACTCTTCCCCTTGAGAACAACGGTATGATCCTTAGGTATGGTGCTCTTGCCTGTTTGCTGTGACCCTTATGATTTTTGGTCGCAGACCAGGTTGGATATCATACCCAGGTGTCGTAGCTTCGTGCTAGAGGGTCGTACTCTTTCTTGCTCAAGAGTCGTAAAGTCGTATTCGGAAGGTCATACCCTGGAACGTCGTATCACCGCGCACAAGGGACATACCGTCGTGCTCAACAGCCGTACAGTTGTGTGCAAGAGTCGTCGACGTACCGTCGTGCTCAGGAGGTTAATCCTTCACTGCATTTTCTCCCCCAACTCAACCAGGAGCGGCTGGCTGTTTTTCAACATCTTTTCACCCTGGCTTCTCACAGCCCCCGTGTCTTTCAGTCCGGTTATTTTTGTCTCGGCTTAACGTTCACGGTACAGATGCTTTGAAAGCGCCAATGTCCTGCCGATAGAGTCCCTCAGAGCTATGACACAATGGTGGCGGTGACTGGGCACAATTATTCGTTGCGAGGCCAAACGAACAATGGCGGAAGGGAAATCGTTAGTAGATAAAATGGGACTTTTAATGTTAAATACACGAGTGCAGTACAGACTACAGTTGTAATGCGTAGGTGATCTAGAAGGATTGATGCTGTGTTTATTGAGGATCCTTTGGTACCTTTTATTGATAATGATGAAGGATATTACCCCCATCAAGGGTATGTTCTAGGCTGTACATACATTCTAGGCCATGAGCTACATATACATTGCAGGTTATGTGCTATGACTAGGCGACTAGACTAAATGTACCTTCTAAATATATTGACTAGGCTCCGAACAAGTATCGTGCATAAAATTCCATTCACCTCCCCTTCACTCGTTTCTATGAGTGCAGTATTTTTGTACATATGTTTCCTTGTGCATTTTGGGACACAGATATCCATCATGGTTAGTGGAAAGAAGCTGCCAATCAGTGGCAGTATTTAGTGGCCGGATCCCAGACTTGACCACCAGACAAGCTCTTTAGCAAGAGCTACAAGATAACTGGGATATCATGAATGATTAGATTTTGACATTTTGAGGCAGCGAGATTTTTGTTTCTATGATGTGTAAGAAAGTGGAATAGGTTTATGCTTATCTTGTGCGTGTGAATTGGATTACATTATCGACTGTTTCTGCTTTAAAGTCAACTGAAAATTAGCAAATCTTTTAAAATAAAGATAAACTAGGTAGTTTACAATTTGTTAAGTGAATAAGAAATACGTTAACTTTGGGTTGCTGGTGAGGTTACCAGGATGAAGAGTTCGCACGCATTATAGTCCAATATTCCACAAATGGCAACTCGAACTCTCGCTCTCGTTGGAGCCACCCCTCCTAAGTGATATTCTATTTTAATTAAGTTCGTTTTGAAATTTATTTTCTTTGTAACTGGCTTGAGCGTATCACAGTTGATTATAGTGTCTTTTCTATGTAAAGTGAGGGATACAGTTGTAAGTGAGTATAGTCTGCACAGCCATCAGACGCTGAATCTGTCCGTGTCTCGCGTGTGATGTATGATGTATGGCAGGGAAAGTGGTGTATCGTGTGTCAGGCCAGTAGCCTAAAGTGACAAAAACAAAAAGGTATTGTTCTGTTACCTTTGTTGCCTTCATGGGATAAATTTTTTACGGATTTGTTCAATCAAATTCCACAGTTACTGGACTTTTAATTACAAAAGAAATCGGGTCTGAATGATGATTTTACTGATTTTACTGACGAAAGTATTACTACTAAACACGTCAGACTAATTACCACCACTTAAACAGTTTCCAGCAAAGTTGTAAAGATAGGGAAAAAAAAGAGAGGGCTCTTGGCATCACCTACCCCAGTTACTCTGGGAGCAAGTCGGCTATTAAGGCAACGATGTGCACTGGGGGTTACCTGGCTTTGGTGGACTCGACACAAGTATTGATTGCTACAGGTACCAGTCGATCCCACGTGTGGGGGAGGGATTTGGGCTTGTGTACGAACCTGCCCCCGGCCAGCAGGTTGGCGGTGCTGGCGAATACTTTTGATAACTGGAGTCGGGGAATTAAAAAAACGATTGAGTGAAGAAAAAATACACACACCCTGTTCCTGAAGGTTTAACTCTGTATCGAATTTAGCAAAAGTCTTGTTGAATGGCTAAAAGGTGAAAGTGTTTTCTTTGTTGTGCTTGTGGTAGAGTAGTGTATCTTTGCCATGCACTGCTCTAGGAACTAGCCTAGTCATAATATTACCAAGGCGCTAAGCAGATTATTGGCATTTTTTGTAATGCATTGGTGTAAGGTTAACATGTATTTGTATAGAGAGAATATAAACAGTGTAAGAATTATATATATATATATATATATATATATATATATATATATATATATATATATTAATTTGTTAGATACCTTCCTGTGCCTTAATTAGTTTTAAGGGGACTGAAATTTGTTGGGATCAGGGACATCATTTTGGCGGTATAACTGAGTGAAAATATGACGGTTTGAAAGGCTGATTGTCGGTTGTAATTGTGGGTTGTGGGTTTGAGGGTGTGCGCGTGGTGGCTGGCGGGGGAGCGGGAGAACGTTGTGATGAGGGGTTGGTTGGGCAGGCTGGCTTCCCAAGGTGAACGGCGTGATCGATAAATTCGACTAGTCAAAAGCACTGAACAGAGAATTGCCGGAAAAAAATAGGTATTAATCTAACTGGGACCCGACTGAAGTAGATTCAAAGAGAATCTAAACCTTCCGTGCCATTGCTCGGATTTGGAATTAGGTGTTGTTGCTTAGGACTGAATAGAAATTGAACGTGAGCAGCTATTTAGCCTATAGAACAGGACAGTACCAACGGAATTATTATGGCTTATTTCTGAATCCCCTGGAGCCGATTTGTCACAGGGGCTTGAGGTATATAGAAAACAGTAAATGAGGGATGCTATTATATTGTTTGCAGTGTTTCTGTCGATGCTTTCAATACGTTTTGAAAGCAATGGCATACATTTTATCAACTACACTGGAGATACACTGGTATCGTAAATGCCTTTTGAAAACTACCCTCCACTTGCAGTGCATTCCAATGGAATTTTTGGATCTGAAACAGTGGTGTCCCGTTTGTAATATAAAAAACAACAGTTTCTCATGTTACCAAGACTGACATACAGCACTGAGCTAAGCAGACGAGCGAATAGGTCGTTAAGGAGAGGATGCTCACAAGTCTGAAGTTTGCGAACATTACGTAAAACAGCATAGAATCAACCGATCTATATCTGAAGTTACCTGTGACTCTCACCACAACTAAGCAACAGCCAAAGAAGAAAAGACCGTGAACGACTCTTCCCGGAAACGGGGCAGAAATTAGATATGGTGGACGATCAGGACAAAGCCCGGGGATTCGGACCTGAGAATAGTAAAGATGGAGCAAATTATCTTTGTCCGTCGCCAAGGGCTATGGCGGCATTGGGGGTGCAGGGGGAAATTTCGCTAAGGTGGCAGGGGATTTTTCGATTATGTAGGGGAAATAAATGTGATGTGGTTTTGATAACTAGCTCTTTTATACTTTCAGTGTTTACATCATGAATGAGACACTGAATATGTGTTTTACCGGTCATTTCAATCATAGTAAAAGCTTATCGTAAGTATAAGGAGATATGATTCATTCTTAACTCTATTTTCGGTTTATCGTAAAAACAAAATGCGGTACGTTTATTCAGTGGTGGTAATGGAGGTTGTACGGATGTGGTCAGTGGGCCAATGTACGGAAAGAGGTTGCCGACAGGTGGCTGGTGTTTGGTGTAATGATTTTTGTTTTTTCTTTTTCCAGTCGTATGATCTCAAGTCACTCATCTTGCTTAATAAGTACTGATACCGTAACTCTTTTAAGAGCACGAAGGTTACGACCCCTGGATATCAATGGCTAGGCCATCATACTTAATTCGAGTCGTATCGTCGTGCAAGAGGGGTATAAAGATGCGTTCGGAAGAGATACACTCCTATTAAATTGTCGTGTTTTCATTATTATTATTATTGTGCCAACAGACGTAAATGACTTCAAATCGCTGCTCCACAGTCATAGGAATGGGTAAAGGTAATACCCTCATCTTCCTACGTGTTCATGCTAGGATTAGAAATATGGCGTATACCGAATGCTTACCCAAGCAACATTTATAGAGCCCGCCCAAAACTAGCTACACCTTCAGACGCTGGATAATAAGTGAGGAGACGCGTGAGCTGGGTGGGGGGATTAGGTTGTAGGTGGGTTTTTAGGAGGAGGGGTGGGGGGTAGCCAGGTGCACCCATCCATGGCTTCCGGTCATCGGGACGTGAAAACCCTCACCAGCCGGAAACCTGCACGTGCTCTCTCTCTCTCTCTCTCTCTCCGAGCCGTCTTGAGACTGCGAGTGGGCTGGTGAAGGATGTGGTGGTGGTGGTTCTGGGACGGTGAGGGCGTCGGGCCCGAGTGGGAGGGCGAGTGGTGGGTTCATGTTGGGGGTGGGGGGTTCGTTGGTGATGGAGCGTGGAGGGAGGATGGTCTGGAAAGGAACCTTTCAGGAATAGTTAGTGTGCACATCAGCAGCCGTAGTACCTCTTTCCAAGGGGACACTGTGGAGTGGATTAACTCCCAGTCACCCTTTTGGCCATGACGGTACGAACCTTTCTTGCTTAAGGGGTTCAGTTGACAAAGTTAAAGGACGGCTTTCAGTATGGTGAAACACAGGCTTGCGCGAAGGCTGGAGGTCTCTTATTTATTGGCCAAAGTTTCTCCGGGAGTGTGGGAATACTCCCAACCCGACACAGGAAGGTGTAAGCAGGAAGAAGGGGGATTTACTTTCCATTTAGGCGACATTTCTTAGCTCACGCTGTTAGAGTTCAAGTTCACACGATATTCATTAGTCGGGCTTTCTCATTATTGAATAATTGTTCCTTAATCGCTCTAGATCAGCAGGAAAATGGTATCAAATGGTGTGATGCGAGAGCAGGTACAGAAACGGCAACCAATATGTTTGCTGTGGTTACCGTAGGGCACTTGTATTTCTTTAATTCCACATCTACAAAGTTCTTTCCTTAGGTTCCTCACAATGTGATCTATGACTGAGTGTGAGCAAGGCGGTATATCCAAGCAGGCAGCGTCTGTTTACCAATTCTGTGTCGGAATTCTGAGCTTGATCGCGGGAATTGAGTTCGATAAGTCGTATAACCTTGGCCCACGGAAATTCTGCATAGAGCAGTGTCCAGGACGAGAGGTGGTGTTCAGAGACAAGGGAAGAAAGAAGAAATTTATGGTTCTATCCCGGGGCCATGTCAGCGTGGAGGCAGGGGGAGGGCGTGGCCGGTTTAGTGTCGGGAGTCGGCTGCGCGTGGGCGGGCGGCAGACGGCGTCAGTCCTTTACCCAGGATGAACGCTGTTTGCCGCTCCACCTGGTAGCATTTTCCTACCGAATACAACGTATGATTAAACTTATGAGACTGACAGGAAGGAATAATAATGCTTTAGGGAAGGAGCAGAACGGTTTCTGTCGGTTTGGTGTGGTGAGATAGACTATACTGGGGAAAAAACTCGTTCGTGGGCAGGAGCGTTTCAAAAGAACGGTTTAACGGTTACCTTGGCTGGCGTCGTCTTCACGTTCACTTAATCTTCAATACATTATACTCCCGTCACGCACTCTAAAATGATTTTTTCACATTGTACTATCAGATACTTTAACTGATATCTTCGGTAAGGTGGATACAGTATATCAGTAATGAAAAGATATCTCAAAATTTTGTACATCACCTACGCAAAATCCGGCGTAACACGACTGGCTGAAGATGATGGCCACAGGTGCTACTGTGCAGGCGTACACAGGGGTCATGCAAATGTACCACCTCTCGCCATGCAAAGCCCACCGCTGCCTCAACTCACTTCCAAAGCCCGTTCTTCTCTTATGTTTGAGAACAGTTGATACTAAAGACAGAACACATACATTGTAGGTACCTCTTTGCTCACTTTGAAATATATTCCGCAGAAAATGAATGCAGCGTTTACTAATGTAATGGTATTACCGTAGCATTAAGTATTCGAAGTGTGAAGCCGGTCAGCAATTCAGTATGCATGTAGTCTATTCATATGGTGTATTAGGGATACAGAGTTTTATCTTGTGTTTGTAATTACTTGTACTGCAAGAGGAGTTCTGAGCTCGTGGGACCCTATCTCTTGTAGCTTTACTTTGATACAACTTTTTAAACTTCTGTATGCTGTCAGCGAGTATGAATATATATGATCCTACTTTTTCCTGTATGGGTTCATAAGACCTAACTTGTTCTCGCTGTTTCATCTAATTCAAATTTTTATTAAGTTAGATTTTACCTCGTCCGGACATGTGGCTAATTAGTGATTCAGGAAAGGTTACTGGTTGCTTGCTGTGTGGTGAATAAAATCTTGGTCACACCCCAAACCTACCAGGTTTAGTTGCCATTTTTAAAGAGGTGTTCGGCATTTTTCTGTGATCACATTCCGTTGCAGTATCTTCTCCTTTTGATAAGTTATTGGTTTTGATTATTTGAAATGCAGTTTTCCCAGTACTTTTGCATTTTCTGTATCTGCTGGAAAGGGAGTAGAGCAGTTTGACTGAATGAAAGGGTATATTGCGTTCAGTGTCAAAACGCCTGCCTTCTTACGAAGCTTCTGCTCAGCTGTCTGCAAAAAAGGAAAAAAATGTTTGTGATTATAACTATGTAAGAATTCAGCCCCATTCACTATTAGCTGCTGTATGATTGAAGAAGAAGGTATGATCCCTTGGTAGGACAGTGCGACGCTAACCCAACAATACGACCTTTGGGTCTGATGGTCTGAATTCTTGTCAAAGGCCAGGCCATGAGATCCAAACGTCATGGTTAAGAAGTTTCTGGCTTTAAAAGATATAGTCATCGAGGCTTGAAGCAAGAGGAATGTAATGAAATAAAGTTCGACGTGTCAAAGTTATGGAATTAAAGGGCAATGAGGTATAAACTGGTGGAACAAAGTACGCTGAGGGAGTCGTCTGCATGCAAGAGCAAGCAGAGAGGTTGTAGTTCCCGCATACTAACGAGCGGAAGCGCCGGCGTGGTAGCGTCTTCAGGTCAGGTCCGGCAGAGGATGTGTTGGTCGCATCGCTACACTGGTAATGGCGCCAGGCGGCCCGGTTTCCGCTGGCTTCACTAGCGTCTTATGTTTATGCTTGCTTCTTGCTTGTTTCACGTATAGATTGGATATATTTAGTTTTTAATGGAACAGTGAATGGCGTGTATTGGGTATATTATCTTGTTTTAAAGGACTGGTGCAGTAAAAGACCGCTGATAAATTGGACGTTACATTTGTGGTGTTTACGGGACATTATTGAAGCTACTTGTACTATCATTACCAGTGTTTCGTTCTGCTTCACTGAAGAAATTGCTGTCAAGTCATAAGTAATGATATTTCATCGTAAAATCGATTTTAGAACAATGTTTTATTGTCTTATTACATAGTCCCCTGTCCGGAGCGTTCTTAGTATTAAGGGACCCAAAATTGTCGTAGAGAAACCTTGCACATTTAAATCTTACTGGGACCGTTAAAGTCATCTTGTCAGACGCCGATTGTGACGAAGGTATTGAGGTGTAGATCATACGTCGGTGGCTCAACTGCCGCCCTGCCCAGGTGGCCCGGGGTTCGGTACCCAGCTGTTGAGGAGCAGGGTGGGGTGGGGGTAAGGGGGTAAGAGGAGCAAGGGAAGAGCGTGGCGGGGCGGCGGGGGAAGAATGGAGGGGGTGGGGACGGAAATGCCTCTGGGAAGCAACAGTGTCGCATGAGTTCTGGGAGGTAGGTTCACCTCCGTGAACGTGTGTGGTGGGAAAACTCCTTGGCAGCGGGGAAGGTTAGGTTGTCGGTGGGTGGGGTGGGGGAACTCTAGGACTGCAGGGTGAAAATGAGTTGCTATGTTATTTTATGGTTACTTTTCTTCATATTCTCTTTCTTCGTCTTCCATTTTATAGCAGGTACTATTGAATGGTTTTGAATTCTTTCATAGCTTGTATTTTTTTTTTTAGTGTATTCGTAAAAGGAAATGGGTTTTAAGTTGGTTGTCGAAGCAGTTACATTATCGTTACTTTTTAAAAGTCAAATTTCTGTATGAGATGTAAGATTGTTTCGAAGAACAAAGGAAACACGTCTTTCTGACGATTTAGAGAGAAATATATATATATTTTCTTTTTATACCTGCTCTCCATCCTCTGCCTCAGTGAGGTAGGGCCAAGAACAGACGACTGAGCCTTAGATGAAAGTCCTCCTTTGGTCGCTATATCTTTCCGCTCTTTTAAAAAGTTGATACAAGAAGTTAGAATTTGCAACTCCGTGCTGCCGGGTCTCTTAATCGCCATATACGACTTTTAGAAAAAAGTGGGAAGGAGTTTTTTGTCCCTTCCCCAAG
>JAYMFT010199910.1:0-11694 GCA_038088735.1 Panulirus argus
GTCACATGATTATTGTGTGGCCATCGGCAACTCAAGGGTTTGCCGTTTTGATAACTGCTTCTTTCCCTACACGTCGAGGCTCTGGAACACCTCTACCTTCTCATGCCTTTCCCAATAACTATGGCCTGGCTCATTTCAAGAGACATGTTTTTCACTTTCTCAAAAACTGTTTTTTCCCCTTTTTTCAATTCTCTATATTTCAATTAGGGCCCTGCCTTGATGTAGACTTTTGTCCGTGACTGGAGCCTTCAACATAAAAAAAAAAAAATGACGCTTCTACTTGCTATGACAATTCTAAAGACAATGACAGTTTTACTGACCATGACATTTCCACTGACCATGGAACTTTTACTGACCATAACGCTTTTACTAGCTATGGCTTTTCTAATGACCTTGACACTCACACTAACTATAACACTTCTAATGACCATGGCACTTATAACAACAATGGCAAATCTACTAACAATGATATTTTTACTAACTAAGGCACTTCTACTGAACATGACGCTTCTACTGACCATGTCTCTTATACTAACCACGACACTTCTCTTGACAATGACATATCCACTAACCATGGCATTCTACTGACAATTATAGCTTTTCTGACCATGGACCTTCTTCTGCCGATTAAAGTTTTAGTGATCATGGCAATATAACTTAGCATGATACTTCTACTGCCTATGAAACTTCTAATGACAATGTCACTTCTACTGACCATGGCATATTAACTTACCATGACAATTCTACTTACCATGACACTTCTAACGACCAAGGTACTTCTACCGGCCATGACACTTCTACTAACAATAAATATTTACTGATCATGGCATTACTGCTGACCATGATACTTCTACTGAATATGGCATTTCAATTCACCATGACATTTCTACTGACCATGAAATTTGCACGCAGAATGGAATCTTTACTGACTATGAAACCTTTACTTACCAAGGTAATTCTACAGACCATGACACTTCTACTGACCATGACGCCTCTAATGACCACAGCACTTATAAGGACAATGAAACTTCTACTTGCCATGGCATTTCTACTGAGATTGAAGCCTTTACTGACCACAGGATTTCTACTGACCATTGCACTTTTACAAACCAGGGCACTGTTACTTAGAATGACATTTCTACCGACACATCTACAAAAATTGACATTTCTACAGACCATGACTCTTTTACTGACCATGGCACTTCTAATGACCATGGGAATTCTACTGATAATGACATTTTTGCTGACAATGGAACTTTTACTGACCATGACACTTCTACTTGCCATGAAACGTCTACTGGTCAAGGAACTTTTACTTACCCTGAAACTTCTACTGACTATGACACTGTTACTAACTATGGCACTTGTAATTAGGATGATTCCTCTATTGCCGAAGAAACTTCTAATGACAATGACACTTCTACCGACCATGGCACATTTACTTACATTGACAGTTATACTTACCATGACACTTCAACTAACCATGACATTTTCACTGACCATGGTGCTTCAACTTACTATGACACGTCTACTGTTCAAGGCACTTCTACTGACCATGACGCTTCTAATAACCATGGAATTTCTACCGACCATGGCACTTCTACAAAATAATAATATTTTCATTGACCATGGCATATTTGCTGACCATGACACTTCTACTGAATATGGCACTTCTATTGACCATAACACTTCTGCTGACCATGAAATTTGCACGCACAACGGCTTTTTTTTTTTGTCATGACAGTTTCACTTACAAAGACAACTCTACACATCATGACACTTCTACTGACCATGTTGCCTCTAATGACCACAGCACTTTTAATAACAATAAGACTTATACTTACCATGGCACTTCTACTGAGCTTGAAGCCTTTATGACCAAGGCGTTTCTTTCAACCATGAAACTTCTACTGACCACGGCACTTTTACTGACCAGGGCATATTTTTTCAGCATGACACTTCTGCTTTCCATAAGATGTCTACTGACCATGACACTTTTATTTACAATGACACTTCCTGTTACCATGATAATTCTACTGACCATGACATACCCTTGACCTTGTTATTTCTAATGACAATGACACTTTTAATGATAATGTTACGTCTACTAACCATGGTATTTCTACTGACAATGACCTTTTTACTTACCATGACACTTCTACTAGCCATGGCACTTTTCTGACCATAACACATATACTGATTATGACACTTATAAAGACTATAACACTTTTACAGAACATGACGCTTCTACTGACCATGACTCTTCTACTGAAAATGACACTTCTGTTAACCATGACATTATCACTAACCATGGCATTCTACTGACCATGACACTGTTACACTTTTACTGACCATGACACTTCTACTGACCATGAAACGTTTACTGATCATGGCTATTTTACTTAGCATGACCTTCTAATGCCAATGAGACATCTACTGACCATGTCACTTTAACATATTCTGACACTTCTGCTTGCCGTCACACTTTTACTGGCTATGACATTTCCTCGGACCATGGCTCTTCTACAGACCATAACGCTTCCACTGCTCATTGCGTTTCTAATGACCATAACATTCCTCCTGACCATGACACTTCTAATAATCATGGCTCTTCTACCGACCATGTCATTTCTACCAACAGTGATATTCATATTGACCATGACTCTTCTACTGTACTTGGCAATTTTACTTAGCATGACACTTTTACTACGCATGACACTTCTTCTGACCATGACTATTCTACTGACCATAACGCATGTACCTGCCATGGCTGTTCGAATAACCATGACACTTCTATTGACCATGAGACTTTTATTGACTATGGCACTTCCACCGACAGTGGCACATCTACTATAAATGACATTTTTACTGACTATGACAATTAACCTGACCATGGAACTTCTACTGAACACGAATCTTTTACTGACCATGACACTTCTACTGGCCATGACACTTCTGCTGACAATGATATTTGCACTAACCATGGCATTTCTATTGACCATAGCGCTTTTACTGACTATAACGCATCTACTTGAAATGACAATTCTATTGACCATGACATCTCTGACCATGAAACTTTTACTTAACATTACACTTCTACCGACCATGGCACTTATACTAAAAATAATATTTTTGCTT
The DNA here is from genome assembly GCA_038088735.1 of Panulirus argus. Lineage (NCBI taxonomy): Eukaryota > Metazoa > Arthropoda > Malacostraca > Decapoda > Palinuridae > Panulirus > Panulirus argus. Next base: position 3,139 of record JAYMFT010199910.1, read on the forward strand.
ACTTTGGCATCTCTGTTGAGAATGACACTTTTATTGAATATGACATTTTTGTTGACCCTGACACTTCTACTGACCATGAAACTTGCACGCAGAAAGGAATCTTTATTGACTATGAAACTTATACTTACCAAGATAATTCTACAGACCATGACACTTCTACTGACCATGACGCCTCTGATGACCACAGCACCTCTAATGACGATGACTTTTCTACTTGCCATGGCATTTATACAAAGGAAGAAGCCTTCACTGACCACGGCATTTCTACTGACCTTGGCACTTTTACTAACCAGGACACTGTTACTGAGCATGACATTTCTACCCAAACATATACTAAAAATGTCATTTTACTGGCCATGACTGTTTTACTGACCATGACACTTCTAATGACCGTGGGAATTCTACTGACAATGATATTTTTACTGACCATGACATTTGTACTGACTATGGAACTTGTACTTGTGATGACACTTTAACTGCCGATGAAACTTCTAATGACAATGACACTTCTACAGACTATGGCACAATTACTAACCATGACAATTCTACTTACCATGACACTTGTACTGACCATACCATTTCCTCTGACCATGGTGCTTTTACTTACCGTGACACGTCTTCTGTCCAAGACACTTCTACTGACCATGATACTTCTAATGACCATGGCATTTCTACCGACTATGGCACTTCTACTAATAATAATATCTTTACTGACCATGTCATTTCTACTGACCATGGCACTTCTACTGAATATGACACTTGTATTGACCATGATACTTCTGCTGACCATGAAATTTGCACGCACAATGGCATTTTTCCTCACCATGACACTTTTACTTATGATGGCAATTTTACACACCATGACACTTATACTGACCATGTTGCCTCTGATGACCACAGCAATTCTAATGAAAATGACATTTCTACTTACCATAGCACTTCTACTGAGCTTGAAGTATTTCTTCTAACCATGAAACTTCTCCCTACTACAGCACTTTTACTGACCACGGCACTTTTTTTAGCTCGACACTTCTGCTCCCCATAATATTTCCAATGACCATGGCACTTGTACTTACAATGACAATTCCTGTTACCATGACACCTCTACTGACCATGATATTTCCTTTGACCATATCATTTCTAATGACATTGACGCTTCTAATGACCATGGCACTTTTACTAACCATGGTACCTCTTATGACAATAACATTTAAACTGACCATGACAATTCTACTAATTATGGCACTTCTACTGACCATAACACATATACTGACTATGATACATCTAAAGACTATGACAAATCTACTGACCATGACATTTCCTCTGACCATGGTGCTTCTACTTATCATGACACGTCTACTGTCCAAGACACTTCTGCTGACCATGACTCTTCTAAGGACCAAGGCATTTCTACCGAACATGGCAGTTTACTAATAATAATGTTTTTACTGTCCATAGCATTTCTACTGACAATAACACTTCTAATGAATATGGCACTTCTACTGACCATGACACTTCTGCTGACAATGAAATTTGCACGCACAATGGCATTTTTTCTGACCAAGACACTTTCACTTACCAAGACAATTCTACACACCATGACAATGCTAACCATGTTGCCTCTAATGATCACAGCCGTCTAATAACAATGAGACTTCTACAGAGCTTGAAGCCTTTACTGACCACGGCATTTCTTCTAACCATGAGAATCTACTAACCACGGCACTTTTACTGAGCAGGGCACATTTTTTTTCAGCGTGAAGCTTCTGCTCCCCATAAGATTTCTACTGACCATGGCACTTTTACTTACAATGACACTTCCTGTTAACCTGACACTTCTACTGACCATAACATTTCCTTTGACTATGTCATTTCTAAAGACAATGACAATTCTAATGATAAAGTCACGTCTACTAACCATGGAACTTCTACTGACAATGACATTTTTACTGAACCTTACACTTATACTATACATGGCATTTCTCTGACCATGACACTTATACTGATTATGACACTGATAAAGACTATGACACTTCTACTGAAGATGACGCTTCTACTGAACATGATATTTCTACTGACCATGACACTTCTGTTGACTATGACCTTTGCAATTACCGTGGCACGCTGCTGACCATGATACTTTTACTGACCATGAAACGTTTACTGATCATGCCTATTTTACGTAACATGACACTTCTAATGTCCACAAGATTTCTACTGACTATGACGTTTCTACTGATCACGGCACTTTTACATATTATGACACTTCAGCTTAAGGTGACACCACACACCCCTGCCGCAGACCGACCTTCACTGAAAATCAATCACACTCCTCTTTTCCTACTCGTACACATACCTTACACCCTTGAAAAAATTTCTCACTGCTTCTAGCAGTTTACCTCCCACACCATATACTCTTAAGACCTTCCACAAAGCCTCTCTATCAACCCTATCATATGCCTTCTCCAGATCCATAGATGCCACATACAAATCCATCTGTTTTTCTAAGTATTTCTCACATACATTCTTCAAAGCAAACACCTGGTCCACACATCCTCTACTATTTTTAAAACAACTCTGCTTCTCCCCAGTCTGCTACTCTGTACATGCCTTCACCCTTTCAGTCAATATGCTCCTATACAGTTTTCCAGGAATGCTCAACAAACGTATACCTCTGTAGCTTGAACACTCACCTTTATCCCCTTTACCTTTGTACACTGGCACTATACATGCATTCCGCCAGTCCTCAGACACTTCACCATGGTACATATATACAATGAATATTCTTACCAACCAATCGAGAGCACCGTCACCCTTTTTCTTAATATATTCAACTGCAATACCATTCAATCCCGCCGCCTTGCAGGATTTCATCTTCCGCAAGGCTTTCACCACCTCCGCTCTCTCTATCAAACCACTCTCCCTGACTCTTTCAGCTCGCACCCCATCTAACCAATACACCCTACACCTGCCACTCTATCATCAAACCCAATCAACAATCCTTCAAAATACTCACTCCATGTCCTCGTCACTCCATCACTAGCTGTTATCACTTCCCCCCTTGCCCCCTTCACCGATGTTCCCAGTTGTTCTCTGTCTTACGCACATTATTTACCTTCTTCCAAAACATCTTTTCATTCTCCCTAAAGTTTAACGATGCTCTCTCACCCCAACTGTCACTTGCTCTCTTTTTCAACCTTTGCACCTTCCTCTTGATCTCCTGATGCTTTCTCTTATACATCTTCCGGTCATTTGCACTCCTTCCTTGTGAATATCGTCCATACGCCTCTTTTCTCTTTCACTAACAACTTTACTTCTCAGGCTAAGGTGCATACATATATGAATATATGTATGCACCTTAGCCTGAGCTAGGTACCCACTTACCGACAAACGCCTAAGGTTGAATGAACATTTAGGATGACTGTGGACTGACTGCCGCAACCAGGATTCGAACATATGCGCTCGATTTGGGGCGGTTTGCGATGGCGTCACGCTCAGGAACGCTAACCGCTTCACCTCGGAGATCCATTTATGCAATGCTATCAAACCTCTGTGATTTGCTTTCTCTCTCTCTCTCTCTCTCTCTCTCTCTCTCTCTCTCTCTCTCTCTCTCTCTTAGGAAACAGGCAGCTACCGACCAGGGGGTTATATTACCGGAACTACCCGCCTGGGGTATCGGGAGGATTTGTGACGGACGTTCTGCACAGTGAGCCAGGACTTCAGTGGCTGTTAATTTTCACGCCTTTGGCCCAAGTTGCTGCCATTTTTTTTCTGTCTCACCCACATGTGGGTTGTTATTAAGTCCACAAGGACACAATCTCTCCATTTGATGTATAAAACTTGACTACACATAAGTTACACGACTCCTTCTTTATAATTGTATATCTTTGCGGTGAGCTTAACGCGCTAGTCCTAACTTTTAATTTCATCGTAAGTAATCGTGCACGAGTGTTCTATGTCTCTGTTATGTTAATTGCGTCGTCATAGGCATGTGAAAATAACCGCGAAATTAGTCTGCACTTACCATAAAATTTATGTGAATTCATTTGCTGAACAGAATATTCTTCAACATTATTTCTGTACTGAAAATTACTCTTTAAGTAACCTAACTTCCGTACTTGAAATATTCTTTAAGTAATTTCTGTACCGGAAATTACTCTTTAAGTAACGTAATATTCTCTGCCATCGGATTGTCAAAGGGTTAATGTCTCCGATGTTGTTCCTTGCTACTATGGACACCGCTTGACGATAGCCAGCGCCTTAGCAAGCAGTTGCAACGGCATAAGGAACTAAAATAGACGAGCTAGATTTAGGTACTGATTTCATCTTTTTATACTCTATGGTCCTGAGCAGGAGTCGAACCCGCGAAGACAAAATATATAAAGAAATGGTCAAGAGAATAAGACTAATGAGAGATTTGAAGCTCTTTTTCGGGGATCGAATCCTTTTCAGGACCTTTGACCTTTTCTTTGACGGTTCCAGTGAATGATTACCACCTCTACCTTCGCCACGTCGTGAGTCCTGTCATATCAACGCTGCGGTAAGATAATCTGAAAATTATTTCGTTTTGGATAATGAGTCTTGACGCGTCGCCAAGACGCTTCTGTGTGTGTAGAATATAATCTAATGGTAATTACTCCTGCACCAATTTCTATGAAAGAGCCCTGGTGTTACCCAGGACCTTTCTAAAGGTTACTGCTACCTAAGACTACGCTGCTTACAGTAGCAGGGAATTGTATACTTCCTTGGAGTGAGAAGCTCTTTTGACGAGACTGTACACTCAGTGATACAGCCTCGCCAGAGGTGAATTTTCACTCGCCGTGTAACCTCGCACAGGCGGAGTACGGTAACACCTGTAAGAGATTAAGAGATAGATAATACTGTCCGTGGAACGGATGAAAATTAATTAATTATGAAGTCTTTACGGGGTTCATTATTTTCTTTTTTATGATAACGGTCGTAAGAACATCATCAAACAGGATGTGTTTAGTATTGCTCATTTTGACTTTAACCTCAGCACTGCAAATCTCTGTTACTGTTTCTGGAATATTAAGAAAGAAGTGGTCATCATCTTGTAGTATAAATAGGTCTGATTTGCCATCGCATGAATAATTCATTGTTCACTATGATTACGGGTAAATTAATATCATAAACTTTACGTCAATATCTCTGTTTTAATATGCTCCGGAAAAGTGTGATAATAATTAGAAGCGAATGCTCATTAAAGTTCAGGCTCATTACTGGTCATACAGTATAATGTTATGATCACACAAAGTGTAGGATGAGAGACTGTCGAGGGGTGTTGGTCTCGGGGTTCCTCTGCCTTCAGCAGCGTACACCAGTTATATCAAGAAATGTGAGATATGTAGGCTTAAGGGAACGTTGGAAGACAGCTTACGACCTTCCGGTATCCCCAGAGGCGGTAACATTTCCATGCTAACAAATGGTGTCATCAGATAATTACGTACAGGTTTAGTGTCAAAGTACGTACTTCGTCAAGTGTTGTTTGTATATTCGTCCTGTCATGTAATATAATTGCTCTCTCTCTCTCTCTCTCTCTCTCTCTCTCTCTCTCTCTCTCTCTCATTGTCTAAAGTCTGCCAACGAGGCGTAGAACAGTCCAGTGTAAGTACGCCTAGAACGACCTTATGGTACGCCTGATACCACCTCCAAAGCATATGCTCAGTGAAAAGTCGGTTGAAGTGGCTTGCCAGTCACGGAAGTTCTTCAACAGAATGAAATCGTTATTGCAGCTTTCAGCATCGGTTTTGACACAAGAGTAGTCCTCAGTCATTGTGGATATAGACATGAATAAAACAAAAATTCTTTAGAAAGGTAAATTCATTCAGACCGTTTACAGGGAATATTCATTGCATCAAGAACATCGGAAGAATTTGGAAAACGATGATGTTCATATTACGTGAAACCTTATGAGTATCATTGTTTTGGTGCAAATGAGACCTCAGGTTTTGGGTATCAGACAGAACTTTACCAGCGTTTGGAAATAACGGGTATTAGGAGGAAGCAACGTATCACAGGATTATAACAGTAAACAAAACCTAAACCCACTATAAATTAAGCCTTTTGTTATCTTTACATAGTTTGAACGGATCAAATACTTTTTACGGTTCAGTTGTTTGCATTTATGGTTCACCTACGTCCTGGGCAGGAAGCAGTGTATATTTGCAATTAGGTCTTTAATTCGTCATGGACTCAAGAGATCGTCTGCGTTCTTTGTTCCACGGGAGGTTACCAGCGGTGGCCCTGGCTGGCAAGCAAACGTGTAGTGACGCGACGGGACACGCTAGCCGTCCTGGGGTCACACGTTCTTGCCTGATGCCACCCCGACCAACCCTGAGTACGTGTATGCACCGGCATCTGTGCTGCACTGTCAGTTGGTGACGAGACCTCACTAACACTCGTAAGACTTTAGACTGCAGTACTTACAGGAGGTCATTTCTCGCGATGGGAAACGTAAGATGGAAAACGATAAAAAAAGGACGTATCTGGTACACGGGCGTAAAGATGATATGTTGTATTCATCAGTATCCTTCGTCAGTGTAGAGGAATCCTTGTGGAATCTTCACAAAATATTCTTCAGTGAAACGTGAGTCTTTGCACTGGTTTGTGTCGCAAACCCGACAGCTGACCTGAAGGAACTGTAAAGAATTCTGCCTTTCAGTCTGGATGTCGCGCAAGGGAAGCAATTGCCGTCTGCTTACACAACAAGAAATGCATGTGAAAAGAATGAAGGTTCCCGGAGGAGTTGAGATAACCCAGATAACCAGGGTGTGAACAGGAGAGGGAGAGGGGGAGATAAAATCGAAATTATGTTGTTGGACTGGTGTGGTGCTGGAGAGGTTACGTTGGTCCATGATGTAGATCTGCAGTGCAGATGCGATCGAACAACCATCAGCGGAATAAAAAATTGTCTTTCAAAGCTTTTTGCGTTTCTTCTATCGTCATGATGACCATATACTGTTTCTGCAGTGCTGAAGGGACAGGCAGCCGAGGCCAAGCCATCTACTGGCCACAATCATGTACTTTACACTGACAGAGAATCAGGTGGTATTGTTCTCTCGTTGTGGCCTACCACCTTTCCCTTGCCAGTATTTGGCAGTTCCAGTACATCCACACTACATTACTATTTTTTCGTTACGCCTTTCACTGCTTGGCACACTCATGCACGCAGTTGTACCTCCCACTGCTATTCTGTATTCTTCACATTTTCTGTTTCTACCCAATTCCTTTATTTATTTCCTTTCACCCTACTCTGCCTCCTCTGCTCATGAAGGACTCTTCATTATTTTCGTTTTAAAGCTGATATCCTGGAGTGCAAGCAGGAAGCCGTTCAGGGTCGTCGGGTGGACGGAACGCTAGCGGCTCGGGGTCCCAGGCTGGATGTGTGCCAACCAGCTTCACATACACGAGGTAACCTGCATGGTGGATGTGCGTGGTCTCCCTCAAGTATAAACATGACCACTTGGCGAGTCTCAGATATGGTATCATTAGGGGTATACATTTGTAATATTTTGATCGACGAGGAATCCTCAAAGTTTGTCAACTTTCATGTTTTTATCAGTTTGATAACCTTATGTTAGATCTCATAAACTTTGAGCTAAAGGAAAACCTTGACACAAGACAATGGAAAGAACTTGTTTTACTAATGGCCTTTCTCTTTGATGGATTCATGGAGAACTGAGACTACTGTATTGGTTATGGGAACTAAACAGTTCGGTGAGTTCATATGAACTTAGTTCTTTCGAAACTTATGAGTTGTAATGGCCACAAAATTTCTCTCAAATTTCACTCAAGAATCTGAATGGTTCTTTCAATGTTCATAGGTATTCAATAGTAATGTAGTTCTTAAATGTCTAGATTTGAAGAGTATTCTTTAAGAAATATTTACTGAAGGGAAGGAATATATATATATATATATATCACTTTCTAAGAAAGAGTTCTGGTGTTACACAGGATATCTTTCCTAAGGCTCCTCCAGAATCAAAGATGCGCTACTTCCAGCAGCAGGGAAATGTCAAAGCTCCTTTGGAGTGAGAAGTGCTTCGTCAAGATTGTACTCCCTGTGACATACCCTCGCCAAAGGTGAGTTTTCACTGATGGTGTCGCCTCAAAACAACGTCATTGGTAATGGTTTTCCTCTCAACAGGTTACGATGTCACTTGTCATCGGCAAGTCTTGCACAGTGCTGTCTGGCGTTAATTAATGTTTCAACACAGGACTTGATTAATCAGTATTAGGAAGTAGCTTTTCATAGACCCTCGTTAACAGAACGTTTAAAAAGATATATCGTTCCGAGTTGCTCTGCACTATGCAAAGATACGCTACACATGATATACGATTTGGTAGGAGTATTTTGACCTGTTTTAACTTAAGATGGTATATAATATGATTTATGTACATAAGATTATTTTTTTCTTTTATGTTAGCTGAGACGGCACGGGCAAACGAGGTTCTAATCAAGGCAATTCCCATTAACTCTCTCTCTCTCTCTCTCTCTCTCTATATATATATATATATATATATATATTTTTTTTT